>APFE030649631.1:2250-21155 GCA_000404065.3 Pinus taeda | reverse complement strand
GAAAAACATATGACACCCCTATTCTTTATGACCCTGAGAATCTTGTAATATTTCTACATTATAATAGACTATAGATGTTCCTTCTAAAATGGATTTCGGCTACAATGTCACACACATTATGAAATAAAACAACCTAGGTTGTAAGCCAAAATGTTTTTGTGACAAGAAAAAGATACAATCCATCCAAAATCCACATCATAATGTGGTTACAACCAAAAACATATGACACCCCTATTCTTTATGGCCCTGAGAATCTTGAGTGCCAAAACTCCTTGAGTTACCTTCTTCAGCCAGGTAGGTTGGCTGACCAGTCAAGGGTTGATTAGGAAATGGTTGATTACTGCCATATGGTTGACTCCAATTTGTAGCTTCCAACCATGGAGGTATTGAGTACCCATACCTCACATTTGCACTACTGACCCCTGCATTAAGTGGAGGTGTGTAATGAGCATACCTAGAATTGACACCAACTCTGGTAGGAATAAAGCAAGTGGGTAAACACTCAGTTCGATAGAGAGGCACTTGAATGTTTATGAGATCTTGGAATAATGGTGTATTATCTGCCATGGAGTCCAATGAGTTTGAAATAATCTTGGTTTCATCAGCTATTCTTGTATCGTTGATCATCCCTTGTTCCTTTTCAAGCATTTGTTGTGCCTTTTGTTTTTCCTTTTCCTGTCTTTCCATTTGCTTTTGTTGGTCCTTAACTTGCCTTGCTTTACCTCTTTCAACCCTTTCATCTGCTCAACGTTGCGCTGCAACAATCCTTGCTGCCTTCTTCTCCTTGACTAGATCCTTCTTTTTCTATTTTAATTCTTGCATTTCAATTTTTTTTTTCAGACTCAACTAATAGGTTTATATAGTCCTTTGAGGTGAGTAACTGTGAGTTTCGGCCCATATGAAGATTACCCGGTGCACCTTGATTTTTTTCATTGATACTCTCTCTACTAGTAGCTTTAGGAACTGACCAAGTGTCTTCTCCACCCCTCCCACCTGCATGTCATTGCTTGGTACTTCCCTTTCAGTATCTGATGGAACTGATTGAACTATATCACTATCTTCATTTGATGCCTCATTATGTCCTTCATCTTCTTCCATTGATCTATTGTCCACAAAAAAATGAACAATTTCACTGTTCAATTATGCTAGTTGTGAGGGCATGTTCATGCTTTCTTCATTGGTTGCTGAGACACTATGTGCATTCATATTAATCATTGCTTATGCTAGCCATGAAGGTTGGGCTAATTAGCTTGGAAATGTCAATTGGTCATTGTCAACTGCATGTTCAACAATGTCATTAACAATATCAACAACAGGAGTTTCATGATCTTGAGTTGGTGGAATGATCTCCATGTTACTGCGAATTTGTTCATGGTTATATTGTGTTTCACATACAGTTTCATCATCTTCAGCATATAAGTGTCTTTGAGATAGGGAAATCATAGTACCAGCTGCAACAACATCATCTTGGTCATCTACTTCTTGCACTTCAACACCTGTTTGGGCATTCCCTTCTTCCTGACCATCCACATGAAACGCTTGGCTACAACTAGTATCATGCATAAGAGCATCATAGTTCAGTGGCTAAATTCCTGTCCTCCTAAAGCTAGCCTTGATATTTGATGGTGTCAAAGCCCTTTTAAAAGCTTTACTTGCAAGCTCTGCTAGCTCGAAGCTTTTCACCTCAACCCTTGGATTCTTTGCCATCCATGCAACGTGCTCTGACCTGAAATAGTTCTTGAAAGGGCCGAACACACTAACATCAAGGGGTTGTAGTCTGTGAGTGGTATGAGCGGGCAATGTCAACAGGTCGATGCCTAAATTGTTTGCTTTCTCAATTGTTTGTATAGCCATGTGGCTCCCATGGCCATCTAATATCAATAGGTGTCCGTTATTAGGTGAGACGTCACCTGGTACTGATGCAGCAAAGTGAAAAAGCCAACTTAGAAACAGTTCTTTAGTCATTCATGCATGGGGATGTGAAACCATGCATGCACCTCGTTCACAGTTTTGTATATTGTTTTTCATTTGATTTTTACCTATGAATAAATAAAATCCTAGGATTGAAGTACTAATTGTATTGACACAACATCAAATAGTTATCCACTCCCTACTCTTAGGAAACATCTTTGGCACATTTCGGCTTCCTCTCTTTGAAATTACCCACATGCCACAATTCCTCCCTACCTATAAACCTGTTTCATCATAGTTCCATATATGGTTTTCTCTATAAGAATGTTTAGCGTAAGCACTAGAAAGTGTGTCATAGAACTTTTGCACAACTGCAGGGCACAAATTTAATGCTCTGTCTTTGTCAAGGCCCTCAGTAGTATGCAATACAAGTTCTAGATGCCTTTCTTTAAACCCAAACCACCATGATTTACCAACAAACCCATCTTTGAATGGGTTTACCCTCCCTTGATAGATTTGAGGAACTATTGATTTGAGTTGTATCAACTCTATCCCATGTCCCAATTGGGACATCTCTTTACACCACTCAACCACCTCAGCATCCTTCTCCTTAGTCATAACTGTAAGAGGCCCTCTACATTTTGTACGAGACAATCCATTTATCCAATAATGTATTGATGAGGGAGGAATACCATGTTTTTTTGCAGATGCCCGAACTGAGTATCCGTTAAACTCTATTTCGTCAATTGCAACTAAAATTTTTTCTTTTGTCCATCCTCTTATAGCACTGATCTTTTTAGTTGAACTTGCCCCTTGGAATGTTGTTGATGGTGGTTTGGTGACTGATAGTGTGTTAACATCAGCTGTCGTCGCATGGTCATCCTCAAGAATGTTCCCTAGTGCATTCTTGACATCGACATCAGTTGTCATGTCCTCATGAGACAATGTGCATTGCAGCTACACACCCCTTATCACTCTCTTGCCACTTCTCCTTGTATGAGTAGCATAACTTCCTTTTGCTATAGATGCAATAACCTATAAAATTATTGTGTCCATTTAGACATTAGAATATTTGTAAATTATGCTTTCATACAAGCAAAAATACTTCTACTTTATTAGAGGAAATTATCAACATGTATGTTAGTATCCTTGAAAAATCAAATATACAGAATCATTTTGTTGTATGTCTTCAAAATTGTCAGTGATTGTTGTTTTGATAAATTGTCTTTACACTTGAAATACCATGACTGTATTGATTGGTTTTGTTATGCATTTCCCAACAGAGCTCTTGCTCGGTTTGAATACTTCAAATATTGTTTTGTTGTTTGTTGTTTTTTTGTTGTTTTGTTGTTTTCTGTAAGTGATTGGCTGACATTGGAATATGTATTATTACAGAAGTCGAAGATTGCAAATAGAGTTCATGCCTCAGCATCCCTTTCTCAAAGCCTGTCCTTTGACCACATCCCTACGTTTCCACTACAATAATGTAATTGGATGGAAATGGAAAAAAGCTTAGATTTTTAGAAACAGCCAAATAGGCAACCAAAAGCCAAATTATCTTGAGTTTCTAGCTTAGTCTATTTTGATTATTACATTCTGAGTCTCTCCTTTGACGTTTGTTCACCTATTTACACAGTGTTTTAGCTAAGGCAAAAGCAAGAGAAATGTGCACATATATTTTGTTTCACTCTGTCTCATATCATTTGCTAGTGATATTGCACATGCTAGCATCATTAGAACCATGGCTATGGCCAAGGAAGAAGTTCCTTCACATTCAGTTACTCTATTGATCACAACTTGTGATGTTTTGGTTATCGGTAGTTATGTGCATAAAAAGCCCTGAATCCATGCTTTCATCATGTAGAGAAAGAAATGCTCGATAATGGGGTAACTGAAATAAAGGAAAAGTTGGATCATGTTTCCAAGAAATCTTCTCAATTATAATATTTCATAGATTTGACTTCCAAAAAATCGAATTGCATTACTTCGTAGTCTCTCATTGCAAATTACAACTTTCTTTTGCCTTAGAAGATGGGCAGAAATCTAGGAATAAGTAGGACAAAAAGCCAAGGAAAAGAGGAAGGCCTATGACCAAAAAGAAAAAATATCCAAAGCTAGACAAACTTGATCCATGTAGCAAAAAAACAAAACGATAGTTAGCACCCATATTTTGCATGACACACACAATATTGGTTTCCAGGTGATAGATCAAGATTAAAGTAAAATCTTGTCCTAGGTCATTTGGAGGATAAGCAACCAAAAGCCAAATTATCTTGAGTTTCTAGCTTAGTTGATTTTGATGATTACATTCTGAGTCTCTCCATTAACATTTGTTCACCTATTTACACAGTTTTTTAGCTAAGGCATAAGCAAGAGAAATGTGCACATATATTTTGTTTTACTCTGTCTCATATCATTTGCTAGTGATATTGGACATGCTAGCATCATTAGAACCATGGCCATGGCCAGGGAAGAAGTTCCTTCACATTCAGTTACTCTATTGATCACAACTTGTGATGTTTTGGTTATCGGTAGTTATGTGCATAAAAAGCCTTGAGTCCATGATTTCATCATGTAGAGAAAGAAATTCTCGATAATGGGGTAACTGAAATAAAGGAAAATTTGGATCATGTTTCCAAGAAATCTTCTCAATTACAATATTTCATAGATTTCAGTCCCAAAAAATCGAATTGCATTAGTTCTTAGTCTCTCATTGCAAATTATAACTTTCTTTTGCCTCAGAAGATGGGCAAAAAGCTAGGAATAAGTAGGGCAAAAAGCCAAGGAAAACAATTTGAATTCAAGACCATTTTGGAATGAGAAATGTTATGCAAAAATATTCTAAATGGAAATTTAACTCTTCAAATATCATTTTCCATATTTTTGTTGTTTGGCAATCCCAAAAATTTCTCAATATGCCAACTTCTCCATCGTAGTCCATGGCCACCATTCCAGGCATAGTAATTAGTTTGGAAATTCAAACAAAATATGGTCATATGCTCCAAAAGAGTGTTATGCCTGTCATAATCATAGTAAGGCTGGGCAGCTTGAAAGCAATGAGAGATCTTGGTGATGCTTTCATTCAGAATTTCGTTCATTCCCATTACAATAGACTTTCACGTAAATCAAGATTCCCATTTTGGACAAAGAAAACTTAACTGAAGATGCATGAGAAAAGATCTTAGGTTTTTAAAACATTTATCTCATTGAATGGAGAAATTAGAGTTTTTAATAAGAAACTCTATAAAATTTAGTTGTGTGGTTATGTGGTTTCCCATTTTTATTATCAGTCATAAAAAGTTTTAAGAAATTGAACTGAAAAAATTAAGTATGTTGAAGGCATTCATTTCTTTTATTTTAAGGAATTGTTTTAACTTTTCTAAATAGCTATATTTAGAGCCTACTTTTTATTCAATGGCTATTTGTGAAACCATCCAGCTATCCTTTTAGCATTTATGGTCAAACAGATCATGTAACCATCAAACTAAGAGAAGTAAAGGAGTATAGAGAGGAAAAGATAAATTCTCCATGGATAAATTGGCGTATTGCAAAGTCTTTACTGTTGTTTTATGAAATCTAAGTACTCTATTTTCCTTACTCAGTTCCCCTTAACAGTCTTTTTCGTTACTGTCTATTTTTGTCATATCCTTGTGGTTATATCTCGGTGCTCCTTAACTGTATTTCCCTTATAATCTGTTTTCATTTAATCCTCCTGGTTATATGTTGGCTCTTCTTAAGTAGTAGTCATTTGATGATGCTTTTCAATATGGTGAATTGCAAAATAGAACTGTAGTATGTGTGTTTACTTTCATGAAAGTGAAACTAAATTTGTAAGAAGGTGAATTGTGAGATAGAACTGTAGGCTGTGTGTTTATTTTCATGAAAGTGAAACTGAATCTGTAAGAACTAAAAATGTTATAACTCTGATAAATGAGAACTGAACTGTAAGAAGAATGTGTTGTTATTGATATAACTAACCTGGATATATTAGCAACTGTTTTGTGATGTTGTCTTCAAGTTTGTTGAATAGTTTGATTTCTTTTATAGTTTTTGGCACTTGAATTTAATTGGTGGACATGGATTGCAATGGCTTCATTCTGAATGTATGGTCTGATTTAATTTGATGTGATCTCATGGTTGGGAATTGGTTATTTGTTGATCCATGTGCTTTGATCTGTTTTAATGAGAAATAGAGTGAGTTGGGTGTCATTTATTGCAGTTATTGGGTTTGGGTGTCATTTATTGAACAAAGTGGATATAAATGTTATTGGGTTGGGTGTCATTTATTGAACATAAGGGGTTTAGTTGTTGAAAAACACGACAGTTATTGCTGACATACATTCCCTTTTATTATGTTCAAGTATGGATATTTATTTGGGATACAAAGCTTTAGTTCTGATAAGTGGGAGTTGAAGTGACTGCTACTTTGTACTTCTGGAATAGACCATTTTGGAAGCATTTATGGTTTTGGCTATTTTCTAGTTGGGTCAATATGGTTTGCACTCTTAAGTATTAAGATACTATTTATGGATAGTTGTGGGTCCAATCAATGTATGGGGAAATTTTGGACATAAATTAATACTTATTTATACTTAATGTTATTTATCTTTGTTTAAATATTGGTTGCAGATGTCTCAGTTTAAATATTGATTTATTATAAGAATATTTTATTGTTGTTAATATTAGAATTGACATGGTAGTTAATGTTATATTTACTTTGTTTAAATGTTAAATAATGATGTTTTATTATTATTATTATTTAATTCTTCATTGTATAACCATCAAAATTAGTATTAAAGGGTTATGGTTGTAATATTAATTCTATTTTAAATTTATTAATAAAAGTAAATAAAAATATGGTTTAATTGTGATTTTGAAAAATAAATCATAAATATTTATTAAATTATTTTTTCATCCTATTCATGTATATTATTTTTCAAAAAGTATCCAAGGTGTTGATTCATAGTTAATTTGTTAATGTGATGTGTCTATTTCTTATAAGTCATGACATGGTTATAGTATTGAAAACTAAGATTTGATTTTACTTGATCACATCCATTGGTTTCTAGAGAACAAAATATGTAGTCCATGCCATCTCTATTCTCACAACAAATACCTAATGGGAAAAGGAAACATATTTAATCTTTCAAAGGAATCTCTCCAAAATTCACCTATCTTGTATATCTTCTGTCAAACTCATTACCCTTTTCACACTTCTATGCATGCACTTTATCAATGACAAAATATTTCACTTTCATCTAATTGTATTTAGCAACATTGACATCAATGTCATGGTATTTTAACTTACAAATATTTTGAGAATATTTCATATCATCATTTTTCTTTGCCTCACGGAAAGCTTAAGATCAATGATAACAACAATTGTTTTCATGCCTACATGGAATTCCTAAGAAAGCTATGGAGCAGGTAGCATAATTCTTGTTATGATTCACTCTATCCATTAAGGATTGAGCTCTAACATCTACTTTGATATGCATTTTTTGACAATGAATTATCAATATCCTTAATAACAATAACACTCATAATGATCCAAGTAGTTTCCTCCAACATTGTTTTCTCTGTATTTTAGAAAGATCAAAAACAAATATTCTTTTTCCTATATAATAAATATTGGATTGAACCATCACGACACCATTCTACATATTCATGTTTCTAGAGCCTTATAAGGCAAGTAGGCTCTCTTCATGCTCTTATAATGTTTTAATTGAATTATCACCCTTGAACAAAGTCTCAAAATTCAGCTACATTTTCTTATTTTCTAATGAGATAGACATCAGACATGACTCTGACCATTAAGTGCAATGGTGATATGCTTGAGTTATGAATCAAATCTATGGTTCTCATGCATCATATGGAAACAATAATTGTTGTTTTATAAGGATACCCTCAAAATGTTTGATTCCACTGTGGTGATTAAATATCGACAATTGTCATTTTTAATATTTTAATATTTTATCTCTTCTTGTGGCTTAAGGTTTAGCAATGATTATTATTGTTAGTATTTGAAATTTTAACATGACTAGAAGGTTGCATTTAAAATTACAAACTATGTTTTGTATTACTCTTTATTGAAATTAAAATTTATCTATTTGGTGATTTGTTAAATTTTAACATTATAAAATTTTTACAAAGGTAATAAATATTTCTTTTTTTGGAATATGTGCACTTAATTTTCCTTTGTCAATTAAATTACAATTATTTTCATAACATTTTATCATGAAAGCGTTAGATAAAAATACACCTTTCAACTTGAGGTTCAGGTTAACATTTCAAATTCAAACACTACTAAAAAGAAGGTGATGTTGACGATGATGATGATGAGAACAAAAACTATTAATGTCCATTGGGACAATAATTGGTTTGTTGTACCTTACGAAATGTAAGAAATTATTTAGATTCCTTTAGAATTTTATTTATGTGGTATAAGAGAATTAAGATAAGTGTTCCAACATTACCACAATTTGATGAATTAAGAGGTTGTGAAGGTTAACACTATAATATATATTTTGAACTTTAACCCTAATTTTAGTGTATGCAAGACACTCTAGGAGAAATATCCCTTCATCTTCACCCCTCTTAGTGTCACAAAGATGATAGACTCTTTCTTCCAATTGTATGTTTTGAAATGTCCAATGCTTACTTTTGTTTACAAATCCTTAAATTATTTCTACAATAAGTCGAATCTTCTGCTAATATATAGTCTTTAAGAGAGGATATATTCTTGCAATGATGTCGACTTTCGAGGAGATGAGGCCAACTTGACGGAGAAGGTAAAAATTATTATTTTGAAAGAAAATTGAATTTTCGTCTTGACATAAGGATCCCAAAAAGGGTTTAATAAATGATGACAAATACCAAAACTCGTGACACAAGCCTAGAAGTAGTCAATGGGTGCTTTGACCTACCAACATACTAAATTGAGCATGAAACCCATGCTTATAAAAATAATTTTATTTTACAATATATTTTATTTTTCTTTCCTTTTACAAAATACATTTAAGAATTACATCATGTCATGAGCCAAATTTGTTTTATTATCAAGATTGATACTAGTTACATTTTCAACACTCCCTCTTAACTAGGGAGGTATTCATAATTGTTAAACTAGTACAAGGATGACCTCAATTTGAAGTGTTCCAGGAAGAGTACAACAACATATGCAATTCTAGATACCATCAAGGCCAAAAACTACCAAAGTACTAATCAAGTTTCATCAAGGAAACCTGCCAAGATACTAAATCAAGAAGGACTAAAGTGTTATCAAGGAAACTTGCCACTATAGGTACCATCATGGTACAACCCTGGTATCAATCCAATATGATATATATACCATATAGGTATCCATGCTAAAACACCAACCATCACAGGGATATAGGTATCATTAAGGTCAAACATTAAAACATCTCTCCATAAGACCAAGATACCCTCCCACATTGAGTTCTAGAAATAATCAAGGCCAAACTATAACTGAGATCCCAATACTAACTAGGCCAAGATGTCCTCCCATGTACCATCATATGGGCACATGACCTAAGATACTCATATCTACCTCTCAAATAAATCAATCAAAACATGCTTATCAAATACTCAAACTTCTCAAGGAGAGATCAACACATCAACTACTAGTTTATCTATCAAAACATACTATAGCCCTAGGAACCCAACCAATATTAAACTTCCATTATATTGGTTCTTACTATCAATTATCCAACATAAAATATGGAGTCCTCAACCATTTTGATGTTGCATATAATATTCAAACAAATCTCAATGTGAGCTTCCTTTTCCAACCTCTCAAGTATTACCATACTTATCCTCAAAACTATTCAAAACATCTAAATCTTATTCATGACACATCAAAACTAAACACCAATAGTGCTTTAGCTATTCTCTAATCTCATTCTCTCTTCATCACCTTCACTAGATGTATGGTTGTTTGTCCTAGCCTTGTGCATGAAAGATGAATCAAAGAATTTGTCCTCCCTCTCAACTAGGGATATAAGTCCATCATCAACAAGTTTAGTCTTCCAGCTACACAGACTCTTTCTTTTGCATCATTATTTCATCAGAGAACTTCGATATTTAGGAACATCATTTTTATCTTCATATGGAAACATGTATTTTTTTCAATCATCAATGTAAACTTCAATGTCATCAGGGTTCCTAAAACTCCCTCTTTCCATCATGTCCAATATCATCATACAATCATCATCAAGTATGAGCTAAGCGTACATCTTTACAACCTCTAGGAAACTATGTGCCTATAAATATTAACAACAAATACAACCAAGAACATAGATATATATGTACAAGAGCATGGAATTAACTTTATCAATCTAGGGTTATCAAATCTTATATAAGAAATTAAGCAATTGGGGTTTCAAGTTTAAGGAATCATTTACACCTAAGGTTTCACATTTATGTCCTATGATCTTACACCACCCTTTACTAATGTTTTGTCATAGGACTTAGATGTTATCATCCCCTAAAAATGCTAGGGTATCACTAAAGTGAAGAAATAGCAATATATAAAATTACAGGGGTTGATATAATGCAGAGATCAATTACCCTAACAATATAAGAATCTTCACGATTCTATATCAAAAATCTTGAGTTGATTATTTTACAAACCTTGAAGAGCTTCCTCTTGAGGGAATCTCTCTCACCATGACACTCTTCTTCAAAGAAACATCAACATCCTTATGGTCCATCTTCACATGAGTCTACTTTTATCATAGTTTCCAAGGATCCAACTTAATTATCAAGTTACATTTCTCTCTCTTCATCATGTTCTTCAAGTTATGATATCAATACATCTTTTCTCATTTTGCTTGGACCTTCATTATGTACCTTTAACATTCATTGTAAGCACAACCAAGAAAAAGAATACAATTAAAAAGCACGAAGAAAATTTCATTAATCGAGGGTTTCGATGGATTCCTCTAGGGTGATTTCGCAGGGTTTTCAAATGCAAACCCTAACTAATTCTAGAGACATAATTTTATGCTCTAAATCTCATCTTAGTCAATATTTTTCCATATACCCTAGAATAGCTACAAGCCCTAGAAATAAAGAGCTACGGTTTCTAAGAGAGAACAAATTAGGGTTATGGTTTCCTCATAGACTAGGGTTTTCCAAGTATCAACTAATGTTTACCATCCCTAGATGCCAATAATACTTAAAAAGATGAAGATAATAAACACTAAATGTTAAACATGTCACAAAACCCAAATGAATTTCATGTTACATATCTAACAAATGAAAAAGCTATATATACCTCAAGACTACATACCTTTGCTTTCCATGATCAAAGGAAGCTGCAATAATGCCTTCTTCTAGATGCCACAATTTCCTTACTTAAAAGATCCTAAAGTATACCTTCAAGGGGTACTACAACTTTCATTGATGTTATGAGCAATTCCAAATTAAGATGCTCGTCACATGGTAATTAGTTATAACTTCTTCTGACTAATTTTGTATTATTGAATCTAAGTGCTAATATACCTATCCTTCCCTCTTGTTAGGGTTTCGTATTTTTACTGTGAATAATTATAGAACAAAACATCAAGTTAGCCTACATCATTTACTACTTGTCTTCTACTAACCAGCACATAAAATTGCATTTGTCCCTTCAATATATCTATAAGATGTCTTTCGAGAATGTCTTATGGTGGAGTGATATTTTCCTTCTCCTTTCACAAACTTGAGACTTCCTATAATATTATCTATAATGGAAGCTTAAGACAAAAATCTCTTCTGAAGATGATAAACTATTCCTCTTTTCTTTGAGATAGATATTTGTTGTTACTCCTCGATAGATTTGCATAAAATTCTCTTTTTGCTTCCTTTCAATAATAAGACCCATCTCTTTAAATACACAAGGTGATCAATGCACTGCTCGAAATAATATGAACTTGATTCTTTTTCAACAATTATAATTTGTTGGAGTGAGATGTTGCTACAAGCCTTGACAAAGACTAATATATATTTCTGAAGATGATTGTTGTCTTTTATATGACTATTAATTCTAATCAAACCTTCCAAATGAGGTTAAGAATGCTTCTATATAGTTTGTATTTTGTAAACTATTTTTTGACTATAATTACTACTTTTAGTCCTCAAAAGACACTTAAAACTTCTGTTTCAGTCACTCTTATATTATGGCACAAACCCTTAATAATTGCAAACCCCATGAGGTGATATAGAGACCTTTAGACAATTCAAATATTTTCTTCAGCCTTGTTGCAAATAATTCCTTGAAACTTTCTTTCTCCACACAATACTGATCTTTCAAATTCCTTATGCGACCATCCTTAGCTCTGACACCATGTTAAGAAGTAGCATTAGGTAATTTATAAAAATTGGTTTATCCTTACATGAAAATTATTTGTGATTATTGTTGGAAGCTAGATCACCACTAAGAGGGGCAGCGGTCAATCAATAGTGTGGAACTTTTAAACTTTTTCTTCAATTAGTTAAATCTTTAAGCATGGATAAACTTAAACAAAAAACCATAGATCATATCATAAATAATAAACATGAAATCACAAAATCAATCAACACATGGACATAAGTGATTCTCGTGGAAAACACATTGTGAGAAAAAAATGACCCCGCCACTGCTACAATACTCAATTCTTTTATTAATTTGTAAATAAAATTATACATGCACCATCTCACTCCCATGAGTCAGAAGACTCGACTTCTGTCGTAGTATCTTGGCACTATCAAATATTTTTTTTTTCTCTCTCGGATATTTGGACTAACATTCCCTGTCTGATCCCACGATCAGTTGATCCTCGCCCAGTTACTCCAGAACTAACAACACAACTATACAAAATATGATCTGTTGGTCACCATCATGACCAATGAGCCTCACCTAGTTTCTACCAAACTATCCAACCACCATTGGATGGAGAAATATTTTCGATCTATTGAATCTACCAATAATTTTATACTCAAATCCTCCATGCCTTCACTTCCTCCATACGAGCTTCTATAGGGTCGGGGACAATGCCCCGAGGAAATTCTTTTTGGACCCTATATTAGGTTTTCGAACCTACCTATGGCTGTGTGCATGGTTTTTACACATGGTTCTCGACATGATGGCTTTATGTCCATGCTATTTTTGTAGATCTAGTCAAGGGAAATATAGTTATGTTCTAATCCACGGTTAATGGATTGGAGTTTATGGATGCTTTGGCATGTATATATAGGTATTGTAACATTGAAAGGAATATAATGAAAAATAATTCTAGTAGTCCATGTATTGGTATCCATGGGAAAACTTTTTGTATATCTCTTTTATTTTTATGCTCTCTCCATTGTTTATTTTTTGGTTTAATAACTTGTATCAGGTAATTTCTGTATGGGGTTAAAACCTACACACACATTATTTTTTTTAAATGTTAAATGGAAACTCCATATGAAACATTCAAGGAATTAAAAATTTCATCGTACTTTGAATTTGAAAGAACCCATTAACAGAGTAAAAACTATCTCTCTCTCTTTCAGTATATAAAGAGTTCAAATCGTTTACTTAGCTTGACTATTGAAATATTTCATTTATAATCCACATTAAACGTTTTTTTGTTATTGATATTTTTCAAATATTATACATCAACTACATAATAACAATGAAATAAATTACACATGTCCATCACAATGAAAAGGGAAATTATAAGAGAGGTCTTAGTTTAAATTAATTTATTTTATAGACACTAAAATATATAATATTATTTCTACATGCCATCTATCAAATCCAAATTAACCAACTTAGATCCAGTAAGAGTATAAAAATACCCATGGATCAGACTGCAAAGATTAACAATCCTTGTACAAAGAGATCACACCAAATGAAGAACAAAGAGAATTTTGTTTATTACTTGAAAAAATATGTTGTACATTGATGGACCGGTCTCTGGCTCTAATGACAACCTCCCCAATTTAATTGAAATATCTTCAAGATCTGCCTAGTTGTCCCTTGTATAGCCTTTTAGATCATCAGTCATTAAACTGATAAGTTCATTCCTGATTTAAAATCAGAGGCGGTAAACCAAGAATTACAATTGGGATAAAATTATAGTGTGGACATAGGGTAATTTAATTGCGCACACTTCAAACTAAACCAGGTGGAAATCTGATTTTTTTTTTTATATGAGCGCACAGATATTATCAAAGTTGCCATATAAGAATGTTGCTCTAACAAGGTACCATGTCCTCTCTGTAGTATTCAAGGCATAACAATACTTCTTATTATCTGCTTGAAAATATCTTAAACTCTGGTATTGTCAACGGGTTTCAGTTGAAACATTGATTTTTACTGCCTTGCCACTAGTCACAGATCCCACGTCAGGAATCCACTGAAGCCCAGTGGTATTATCAGTGAAATAAGCAGTACCTCCACAATCAATGCTGATGAAATCGTAGGGGTTCCTTACTTCTGGCACCAAAATTTATCCTTGCTGTAACCTTCAGGAAGAAATCTTGCTCAAAATCTGTTGCATACATTGAATCATTGAGAACGCGCAACTCCAAAGTGGATATGAATGGAACACCAGTTGAAGCATATAAACCACACACGTTAATTGCACTAGATGTTGCTCTCAAGATAATTTCTTCAACATATACATCTGTTGCAGTTGCAATTGTTATTGTGGCCCAACGCGTGGTGTCAAGATAGAGGTCGAACTTTGGGTATGCACTGCTATGAGTGGAACGCTATGAATAAACCATTAACAATCCATGGGTATGTCGCAGGCAGTAGTTAGGAAATACGCAACCACAGTTTTTTTATAATTCAAACAACATATACATATACGTCCGCGAAGTTCTACTAGTTTACCATTTAGCCACAACACACAGTGTTTAGAAATTACCACAGGCATACAATACAATTGTTAAAGGGAAAGCGCATGCACAACAGTGGTTAAGACTCACCGCCAGTCCTTTTTTTTTTTTTAACAATACCAACAACTTTACATATGAGCTGTCTAGAAATCACACACAGTCATTACATAAATATATTCCGCTCTCCACAGATACGTGCGCCCTTCCTCCATCATTGAAGACACTGTTTGTTTTTCCATTGAAGAGCTACAATTCGACTACTTTCCTACCTTTTACATACACAATATATTGGAGTTCCACATGAGAGAAGATTCTCTCCTTGGCGGCCAAGTTTAACAACTTTCCTTTTTTTTATCATCCATAGCTGCCTTATTACAAAAGCAGTCACACATAGACAACTAATCTAGCATGCCTTATTCTAAGCCTATCTAGAAAAGATGGCATGTTTTTTTTTTTCTTATCTAGTTCCTAATTTTAACTAAAAAACATAGAAACAGCAGGCAAAGGATCCCACTCCTTGCCTGTAGATAATCTTTTTGATTTTTGGAATAAATCAAAAGATTTTTCCCCTTCTGAGTCCCATGCTCCTGCATCAGACTCCCAAGCTAGAAAAATTCATGGTCTCTTGATCATGTGGTTTGTGGTCTTGATCTTCCTGGATCCCATACTTTGTTCTGTAACCATCCAAATGCTTTATTCCTTTGTTGTCGCTGCATTTCTGTTGTCTTTTCCTCCATCTTCTTCTTTTTGGAAATCAGGTTCAAGTTTTGATCGATCTTGCTTGCTTCTATCTCTATTTTCCTCCATTTGGATTGTTGCATCATCAACTGCCATATTTCTTCAATTTCTATGTCTAGCTTACTGTTGTTGTTCCCAATTTCTGTTAATTCAGCTGCTACCATAGATGCTGCTTCTGCTGCTGCCATAGATGTTGCTACCTCCCAAGCTTCCTGTCCCTTTGCAGCATACTTTGGCTCATCACCTGTAAACACAATAAAATTGTTAGCATTAAAATCACAAGACCCACTGGTCTTATTTGTCGATTCAGTCACCAAATTTTCTCTCTGTAGCTTCAAGTCTTTTTCAGGACTCAAAAAATTTTCACTGGCTTTCTCCTCAGCTTTTTTTGGCAATATTTTAGCATGTTTATTTGTATTCATCATGAGACTGTCAGATAGTCTCGCCTTCTTACAATCTTCTACTTCATGACTGTCCTTCATGAAAACTTCCCTACCTTGTTTCCTCAGCAAATTAACCTGTGCATGAGTCCTTTGTCTCTCTAGTTCCCTTCTCTGAAGATCTAATTTCATGTACAATTCAATAACTTCATTAGGACTAGATTTTGGAAACTTCACATAACCATTTATACCTTCAACGACTCTTGAGCAATCATCAGTAGGTTCAACATTCTGATTGGACTCTTTCGTCTTCATTTTCTCATCATTGATCTAAACAGCATCCATCATCTGCTCCAAGTACTCCTTTCCTCCAAATAACAGAGTTTTTGAATCAACCTTCTGGCCTGGTACATCTTCCTGCAAAGGCAACAATGTATGATTGACACCATCCTTTCCAAACTTGTAGGTGTTCCTCTTCCCATCATGCATGGCTGCTCTGTCATATTGCCAAGGCCTTCCAAGCAATATGTGACACACGTCCATAGGCATCACATCACAAACAATTTTATCTTTATACTTACCCACTTGAAAATCCACTTCACACTGTTCACTTACCAGCAGTTGATGTCCCTTTTGCAACCATGACACTTTATACGGTGTTGGGTGCCTCATTGTCTTCAGCTTCAATTTCTCTACTACTTCTGTAGAAACCAAGTTATCAGTGCTGCCAATATCAATGATCATCTGGAAACATTTCCCTTGGACTTTGCATACTGTCCTGAATAAATTTTTCCTTCGTGGCGGTTCAGTCACCTCCTTTGCTGGTTTAATCAAAACTTTATTAAGTACCAGAGACTCTCCTCTTTCTGGTGTATTTACTTCTTCTGTTACTGCTGCCACTAGTGCCTCTTCCTCAGCTGGAGCCACAATTGCATTCCTCTGCTTTATTTCTGCACTCTCTGGGCACTCAAAAGCTCTATGTCCCAGCTTATTGCATCTGTAGCATCTTACTTCTCTGCCTCCTCTTCCTCTAGAAAAACTCCCTCTGCCTCTTGCATCACCTCCTGTGGATGCATGTTGGGTTGAGCTACTGCTAGCTCCTTCTGCAGGTGTTGTAGATCTTCCACTACCACCTTGACTTTCCTTTCCTCTGAAAGTCCCTCTCCCTCTGGCAGACTGCTTCCTCATGAGTTTTTTTTCAGCCTTCAGTGCTATCTGATAGGCTTCCTTTACTGTTTTTGGAGACAGTAAACTTATCTCATCCTCAATGTCCATTCTGAGGCCATTCATATATCTTGCCACCCTCTCATCTGTATTCTGGGCTTCTCTAGCTCTTATGCTCACCTTATAAAACTCTTATGTATATTCCTTCACAGTTAAAGCTCTCTGTCTAAGATTTTGCATTTGTCTAAATAATGTTTGCTGATAATTACTGGGAAAAAACTTACCTTTTAACTTCATGACCATTCTGCTCCAATTCTTGATTGGCTGCTTAGCCAGTCTCCTCCTTTCCGCCTGCACACCGTCCCACCAGAGTGTTGCATGGCCTTTTAGTTTGGTGACAACAAACTTTACTTTCTTCTCATCTTCCAATTCTTCATAATCGAAGAATTTCTCCATACTATTAATCCAGTCGATGAGTTCTTATGGATTTAGTCCTCCCTGATATACTAGTACTAACTAGTTCCATGGCCTGGCTGTGGATTTCATCACTGACTGAAAGAGCTTCATCTCAGGAGAAATCTCTATCGCTTCCTCCTTAGTAGCTTCAGCTTCGGGTTCACTCACGTCTCCATCATCTATGTTCCTGCCGGAAGTTAGCTCATCCAATCTAGCTCGCAGCTCCTCTATATCTTCCCTCAATTCGACATTCTCAGCATGCCGTCCTCTTCCACCACATCCAAGTCCTCGTCCTCTTCCAACCCTAAAAGCCATCCTTCTATTGCTCTTGAGATTTAACTCAATGCTAGTTGCTCGCTCTGATACCACAAATGATGGACCGATCTCTGGATCTAATGACAACCGCCCCAACTTGATTACAATATCTTCTATACCCGGCTCAATCTCCCTTGGATCAGGCATTTATAGTGAGAATGCCTATACAGGCGCCCAACAATTATAAACTGAACTCATGCTATAACTGCAAATTTGTGTGAGGATATCCATATGCACAAAAATGACGGAAAACCTTACACTTAAGCTGTCATCAAATTAAAAATATTCCGCACATGCAGTTGGAACATACATACCCACAGTCCTTCAAAATAAAGAAAATGCATATAAAGCATGACAATTGCACATACAACTGTGCGCACAACAATTTGAATACGCATTACAACCCTCACCTCTAATATTACAACCATACGCCCACCACGCAATTAGTGTTGTTTACCAGTTGCAACTCAAATTCTAAACGCAGGTTTAGCTGCTGGTTCAATGCCACATCCTTCCCAATTTAAATGCATACCAAAACCCGCATATTCTACCGATGGTTGCACAATCTTTGTGAATTACAACAGCACACAGTACATTTCAATGGGAAAAGGCACATGCACAGCACATTAATACGCACATCCAATCTCCTGTTATCCATGCCACTTTAAAGCTTTTGCTCATTCAAAGGTGAAGCTGAGACAAAATGTAAACTCATGATGTGTTGACGGAACTGTGCAGAGGTCCCCCAACAACCTTCCCCGTTTCTGTTTTTTTAAGAATTTACGCAAAGAGTTCCCTTATCCTGTGTATGTTTCTCGATGGTGTCGGCCCATCTTTTACTTGTAATAATATCTATCACTATGAAATTACACCAGGCCTATAATACAATTCCATGGAAAGAGCGCATGCATAGCAGTTATTAAAATCAGTCTTTTTTCCTTTATTAGCAATACAAAAAAAACACAGTCTTTATATAAGTCTGCATAGAAGATTTAACACAGCAATTACATAGCCATATTCATAATTCATAATGCGCCTTCTCCATTCAAGACACTGGTTTTTTTTTTTTTT
>APFE030649629.1:0-10797 GCA_000404065.3 Pinus taeda | reverse complement strand
GGCCATTCAAAGAGATGCAGAGCCACAAAGAAATGATGAAACACAACGTGTCATGAAAACATGAATTAGAACACAAAAGAGAAGGAAAATATACAGACAAAAGGGTCCAGCACAGATGAAGGAATTTTTGGGAACCAAAGAGGTTTTGGTAACCGTCTAGGGGGTCTAGAGATGTGATCTTGTGGACTCGAGGAGTTTGAGCCATCAGAGGCATAAATCCCATTGTTGTGTAGAGGCTTAGGGGGAGCTCACACATTGGAAATAATACAAGCCAGTAAGAGGAGAACAGAGAGAAGCCACCAAAGGTTAGAGGTGTTTATTCTCCTTACAAAGATCCAGAGCCACAGAGCCAAGAGCCAGAGCGAGGGAGAGAGCTAGAGCTAGAGCCGAGAGCCAGAGCCAAGAGCCAAGAGTCGAGAGCCAGGGCTGAGAGCCGAGAGCTAGAGAGCCAAACGGCTAGGGATAAATATGGTATTCTAAGCCCAATGGTTCAGTCATAATCTATTGGAGATGACTGTGTAACTTGTAAAATAATTCAACCATATTGTTGTCTCCTGTGGTTTTCTTATTTGCTACTTTATTTACTATTATATGCATTTCATATCAGTTTAAGAAAATGAGCATAAGCACTTAATAGTTAAAGGAAAACACAAGCATACACCTATTTCATGTTATTTTAATTCCACAAATTATCAATCATAAGCATAGATCTTAGGGATATATAAGCTTTGGAGTGGGATAGGTTTTGTAAGCAAGACAAGAAACCTTTAGTGCCACATTTCAAATCAGGTGATATCTGAGCATCAGGTTGATTAACCCCACCTTCAAAGAAGGTGGTATTAGAGTTGGTTATATTAGAGTAACTTATAGCAGAGTAGGTTGTATCATGAAGTAGGTTGTATCATGATGCAAGTGGTATCAGATCAGAATGCTTGATTCACAGAGCAATCTATATGCTTGTTTGACTTGAAAGGTGTTCAAACAGTATAAAGGATTTAGCTGTTTGATTGTTTATAAACTGATTGTTGTGTGTGTTTGCAGAGGTGAAGGGAAAGCTATTAGTAGCTAGGTCTAGGAGAGGACAAGAAGGAAGAAGGGTTGAGGGAATTATTCTTATCCCAAAGGACCTCAGAGAAATCCTTGAAGCAGAAGAGGTTTGTTGCAAAAGGTTGCTTGAATAAGCTCTTTGTTAATCTTGTTTTAAGTTCTTTTGTTCATTTTGATAATGACTACTTCTACAAGTAAGTACTCAAATCCTTCATCACAATATTCTCTGATGAAGACATGAACCAAGACTTGTTCATCATGATGGATATGGTAAGAGAAATGAGTGTTGAACTTCGAGATCAGTTGAATTCCATGAAGGAAGAGCAGTAGTTGCTTTCTAACAAATTGCAGGGAGTGGAAGGCCAACTTCATATTACAACTATGAACCTGGAAAGGGTGCATGAGTTGGAGACACAACACCTTGTTACCAAAGAAGCCTTAGTCAAGTATCAGCTTGAAGAGTGTGTAAACAATTCCAGTTTGTCTTCGAATTCCTCTAATAATGTTTATGGTGGTTCTTTAGAAAAACATACTAGAGCCATAGGGTCCAAGTTAATGTGCAAGATGGGCTATCAAGAAAAAGGCTTGGGCAAACATGCATAGGGTATTGTTGAGCCAATAATGTTTGAGGAAAGGCCTAAGTATTTGGGTCTTGGATATGGACAATCTTATAGAGAAACTTCCAAAGCTGGCATGAAGACAATTGAAGCAATTCCAAGAAGGAGTTTCATTTCAGGTATTCTACCTCAAGAGTGTAAAGATTGTATCCATGGGGAATGCAATAGTTTGAAACATGCTTTGCAGTACAAAGGTGTTCATAAGCATACACTTGAACCAGAGAGTTGTGGAAACTCTGAAAGCTTTGAATAGATTGATGGTGTTCCAAAGGGGGCCACTTCTTCATTTGACTCACCTCCTCATGAAGGTAATAAAGGTGAAAAAGAAAGGTATAAATACAGTTCTAATCATATTCATTTTGATTATGTAAAGCATGGTAAATTTCCATATAAGCATTAGAAAAACATTGCATGTTCCTTTTGTGGTTTGGATAACCATAATGTTTCTAGCTGTTGGAAGAACATGGCCACATGTAGGAAACTTTGGAAGGAAAAGAAGCAAAAAGCAAAACATCCATTGGACAACACAAATCATGATGCTGAGAAGATCACATGTGTTGCACTTACTGCCATAAGCAGGGACATATTGCTGCAAAATGTTGGACTCTGAATCCAACAATGCTTCCACGAAACTTGAAGAAGGTGGAATGAAAGAATGGAAGGAATGGAAAGAAATATTCCATAAATGATGTGTTTGAGGATGATTCACATGTTGATGTTGATGTGCAAACAAAGGTAGCACCTTTGAAATGGATTGATAAGAAATAGTTAGATTTCTTATTCAATTAAGGTTGCATGTCTTTTGAAAATGCATCAAATCAACAAAATGCATTTCTTTGTTAATAGAATGCAAGTTGCTGGCTTTTACCAAGAAGGTGAATGGAAAAGTTGAGTAGGAGACTCACTTTATTGCTGCAACATTATATTCATTTCAGCTTCAAAAGTATAGTGTGCTTAAGCAAAGGTTGAAGGATGAAATGCATGCATGAGAATGATGTGTACGAACACAAGGACGTTGATGATTTCCTTATATTTGAACATGTGTGTGTGTGATTAACTTGAAGGGTTGATTACTTTGTTGTAAACATGCATGTAATGCAATATTGACTTGAGAAAAGTTGATATGGTCTCCAAGATGGAGATGTTGATGAAGTGTTTCATCTTTGAAAAAGAACTGTAGAATTCTTTTTCTACACTCTTGACTTGAAGGGTCAATTGTTTTAAAGGCATGTTTTGTTGGCTTGTTATATAGTCAATCATTTGTGTGCAAATGTAAAGACATGGAGGTAATTCACAAGATGTGAAAATCTGTTTCTTTTGTTGAAGCAGGAGTTTAGGCCATCCAGTTGTTGTCTAAAGAATCTGAGAAGATAGAGTTTGAGCTAAAGGAGGAAGAATCAAACTCTACAGCAAAGGAGGAATTAGAAGATGAAAAGCCACAAACTCTAAGTGTGAGAAGATCAGTTAGAGAAAGAAGGCATCTATATAGGTATAGTCCATCTTCTTTTTGTTCAAATTTTGCTTTGTCTGTTACTGATGGTGATCCCAAAACTTTGAAGGAAGCAGTGGACTCAGAGGATGGAAAGAGGCCATGGTTGATGAAATGGCATCTTTGCACAAAAATGAGGCTTGGGATCTGGTGGAGTTGTCGGCTGGAAGGAAACCCATTGGTAGAAAATGGGTGTTCAAAAAGAAGACAAATGCAGAATGAAAGGTGGAGAAATACAAAGCTCGATTGGTAGCAAAAGGTTATTCCCAGGTGCTAAGAATTGATTTTCGTAATATTTTTTCTCCTGTTGCCAAGGTAGCTTCTATTAGATTGCTTTTATTTGTTGTTGCTTCTTTTGATTTTGAGGTAGAACAGATGGATGTGAAGACAATATTTCTTCACGAGGATCTAGAAGAGGAAATCTACATGAAGCAACTTGAAGGATTTACGGTGAAGGGTAAGAAAGAACTGGTATGCAAGTTAAAGAAGTCTTTGTATGGGTTAAAACAGTCACCAAGGATGTGGTATCAGAAATTTGATACATTTATATGGCGACTTGGATTCACCAGAAGAAAAGTAGATCACTGTGTGTATTTCAAATTAATTGGTGACCATGTTATTTATCTGGTCTTGTATGTGGATGATATGTTGTTGGTTGGAAATGACAAAGAAATTATCCAGGATTTGAAGACCCAATTGTCCTCCAAATTCGACATGAAAGATCTTGGTGCTGCAAACTATATTTTGGGCATGGAAATTAAAAAGATCGAGCAAAGAGGAAGCTCTGGTTAAACCAGAGGAAGTATGTCAAGACAATACTGTAGAGGTTTAATATGCAGGATAGTAAACCGATGAAGATTCCTATTCTTGTAGGTGTGAGGTTATCTGTTGAACAGTGTCCCAAGACACAAGAAGAGGAAGAGGACACGTCCCGTGTTCCATATGCAAGTGCAGTCGGTAGCTTGATGTATGCAATGGTCTGTAATAGACCAGACATTGCATATGCAGTGGGAGTATTGAGCATGTTTATTTCAAAACCAGGGAAGGAGAATTGGACAACAGTGAAGCGGATTTTAGGTATTTGCGTGGCACTAGTGATTATGGTTTGTGCTATCAAGGAAGAACAGGATTGGAAAATTTTTTGGATATTCATAGCTTTGTTGATGCAGACTAGGCTGGAGATCTGGATCAGAGAAGATCTACAAGTGGGTATGTGTTTAACCTATTTGGAGGCACAGTCAGTTGGATGAGTAAGAAACAATCTGTAGTGGCACTATCAACTACAGAGGCCAAATACATGGCAGCCACTAATGCAAGGAAGGAAGTAGTTTGGTTGTAGAGATTGTGTTCAAGTATGGGGTTAGTACATGAAGCTATAAGGATAGACTGTGACAGCCAAAGTGCAATTTTCTTGGCAAAGAACCCTACATATCATTCAAAGACAAAGCACATTGATGTTCAGTATCACTTTGTGAAGGATATGACAGAAGACAAAAAGGTGTTTCTGGTAAAGGTGGACACTTTGAAGAATACTACAGATGCATTAACAAAATCTGTGAGCTCTGAGAAGTTCTCTTGGTGTAGAGAAACAATGGGCATTTTAGGGCTGAAAAAATGACTAAGCTTTCTTATGGCCCCCTGTGGAAACAAAACAGCAAGTGGGAGAATGTTGGGTTGTGTCATATTCTTTCCATGACTAGCCCACGTAGTTAACCGAGCGGTTAGAGGGGGGGGCGGAGCACCCCCTTCGTTGCGCCGATTGTGTAGCGGGGGGGGGCATAGGGGGTTTGAGGTGTACCCATAACCTATGGTTTTGTGCATGATTTTGGCACATGTTTTTGGACGCGATGGTTTTCGGTCCATGGTATTGGATGCTTCAGCATGTATAAATATGTATTATAACATTGAAAGGAACATAATGAAAAATCAAGCTGGTAGTCCCGGTTTTGGGATCCAGGGGAAAATCTTTGTGTATATGTGTTTTATGAGTTATTCTCTCGCATTGTTTATTTTCTGTGTTTTAGAATTCGTATGTAGGTAATTTCTATACAAGGTTAAAACCTACACACAGGACTAATCTAAAACAACTTTTATATGTCCATGGGGCACATTTTCTTATAGGAAACTCCCATTTGGTTTGAAGAATGTAGCGGCGACATTTCAGAGGGCAATGACCTATGCCTTCCATAACATCAAACACACTGTTCAACCTTAACTTGACGATTTACCTTCTCATTCACAAAAGTAGACTAATCACCCACAACATTTGAGAGCGATATTTTTACGGTGCCGACACTACAAGATACGACTCAATCCACACAAATGTGTGTTTTGTGTTGGTTCTGGTCGATTGCTTGGTTTTTTAGTGTCTAGAGATGGAATTCGACTCGATCCATTAAAGGTTCAGCCAATTCTTGACATGCCTCCACCTTCAAATATTTTATAGTTACAGAGACTCCAAGGGAAGGCTAACTTTTTGAGGAGGTTCATTCCCAATTACACTGAAATGGCTAAAGGTCTTACACATCTTTTGAAAAAGGAGATACCCTTCCATTAGGATCAGGTTGCGCAAGCTTCCTTTGATGCTCTTAAAGATACCTTGATTAAAGCGTCATTAATGTATTCTCTGAATTATCGAAATGACTATTACCTGTATCTCATTGCTGCAGATACAACCATTGCCATGGTTTTAGTCCAAGAGGAAAATGGGATTGAATATATGATATATTATTTGAGCCGCAATCTCAATGATAGAGAAAGTAAGTACTCTTATGTCAAGAAACTAGCTTTGGCAACAGTGTAAGCTATTCAAAAAATTCGCCACTACATCCTACTCCAGAAGACCACCATCATTTTAGATTGCAACCTTATGACATATATTTTGTCACATCAATTACTGAGGGGAAAATACTCAAAATGGATCGTCATTTTGCAGGAGCTTGATCTGGAATTCATCAAGTCCAAATGAAATAAATCTCTTGTTTTCGCCGAGTTTCTTTGTGACCTTCCTTCAACCTCCATTGATTCAACATTTGAACCATCGATTTTGGATTAGTCTCTATTTCTGACATCTTCATATGGAGATATATTGATCTATCTTCAGAGCCAAACTCTCCAACCTGAAACCTCTCGCTCGCAATAATGACATATTCGATACCAAGCCAAAGATTATCTGATCATTGGAGACACTCTTTATCGTCGTTGTATCGATATGATTTTACGGAGGTGCCTCACACATGAGGAAGCCGAGAAAGCCTTGAATGATTTCCATTCAGGTGCTTGTGGTGGAAAATTATCTGGATATGCTATCTCATAGAGAATTCCCTGTGTCGTTTACTTCTAGCCAACTATATTCAAAGATTGTAATATTGTCATTAGAAGTTGTCATGCATGCCAGATATATGACCACATAACTAGATTACCATTTGCACCATTGCATCCAGTCATTGTTGTTCGACCATTCGCCAAATGGGGCATTGACTTCATGACATGTAACCCCACCTTGACCGGGGGGCATGGGTATATTATAGTCACCGTTGACTATTTTACCAAATGGTCCGAGGCGATGCCAGCATTAAACAAAAATGGCGAAACAACTACTATTTTATTTTTTAACCTCGTGGTTGCCCATTTTGGTGTACCACAGGCCATATTTATATATCATGGGTTGCATTTTCGCAATCACATGATGGCTGAGTTAACTGTTAAGTTAGGACTGTCACATGATAGTTCTACCCCTTATTATCCACAAGCGAATGGACAAGTTGAGGCCATCAACAAAGTCTTGAAGCCAATGTTGCAAAGAATGATAGGGGTTCATAAATGAAAATGGAATTTAATCATGTACTCTGCCTTCTAGGCATATCAAACCTCAGTGAGAAATGCAACTAGATTCACACCCTTTCAGTTGGTGTACGGTTTGGAAGCAATATTGCCGATACAATGTGAAATTTCATCTCTCAAACTCGCAATTGACTTGTTACCTGACACTTCTGAAGAAGAAGCGAGTTTCTTAGAACTTATCCATTTGGATGAAACCCGTCGTGATTCTGCATTGGCTAATGAAGCACATAAGAAACGAATCAAGTTGCAATATGATAGAAATGTCAAGCCTCGTATCTTCTCAGAAGGAGACCTAGTCTTACTTTACGATCAGGAAGCTAATAAAATTGGAGCAGGGAAATTTGAACCAATGTCTATGGGTCCTTATATTTTCAAGCATGTTTTGGAAAAAGGTGCCTACAAGTTAGTAGATTATGATGGGATTCCATTGTCGCAGCCCTGAAACAGGCTGTACCTCAAATGTTATTATGCTTAATTGAGTATGGTAAAATTCACTGTATATATTCTTTCATTGCATGTGTGTGTGTGTTAGTGTGTGTCTTTTAGAGTTTTTTTATGAGGTTAGTAATTCGCTTTACATTTGTTGCAGATGTTGGACTCTTTAGAACCATTTGTTGGTTACATTGATGGAGCTAGTCGTAGTACGCAGAAACTATCTTCTGTAGTATGGGTTATTTTCTCTCCAAGTGGTGAGTTAGTGAGTTTTCAAGGGATTTGTATCATTTGATCGATGAATAATATCGTTGAGTATAGTGCATTGATAAAACTTCTCTTCAATGCCATTTCACTTGGCATTTGCTGAATCATTGTTAGGTTGGATTCACAACTCATCATACTACATCTTACAAGTGTGTATACCATCCAAAACCCAACAATTCTTTGTATGTTCCTTAGAGTTCATATTTTGGAAATGCATTTTGAATACATTCAATATCGACATATTTCCAGAAACTTTAACACATTAATTGATTATCTAGCAAATTATGTGTTAAATAGACATTTGCGACACATGTAAAAGTAACATTTACAATTCACATCATTAGTTGAATATGATTGCACATAACGATAGAAAACTTTGAAAGTAAAATAGATAGGCGTTTTAAAAGTTTTTACAAAATTTGTGTCCAAGACAAGTTTGTTCATCTGACACAAAAACTCAAAATGCACGCAAAAGCATCCTAAGTAGATCCATTTGGGCACATCACTCCCATCTTCTAGATAAGTGTTTTAGGGCTCTTCAAACCCTAATTTTAGTTGCTACATGCTCTAAACAAGTCACCCTTTTGAATGCCTCCTTCCCAGATAGTTTCATGACTTGAAGAGATCATGAAATGATCTCTAAAGGGACCAGCGCAGGTAGGCCCATATAAGGGTGTTCTATAGAGTAGTTGAGTCCATGCTAGGGTGCTTTGTAGAGCACTTCGTCCCTCTTTGACCTCCGCTGGGCGAGATTGAGCGAAATTCACATAGGGTTTGGGGAATATTCTTATCTTTTGGAGTCATATAGAACTTTCCCTTGCTTATCAACTCCTATGAGCTCTAAAATGAATGAGGAATGAGTTCAGATTCATCCTATCCTCTCATCCCTTCCTCCATGGAACTAATTCTATGTATCGAAGGCCATTCAATACCCCCATTTATGACATAACCTCCTTCATCTTCCTATAAATTGAGCACTCATCTAAGTGATCAAGGGGTTGGACTATGTTGAATTGTAAGGAGATTATGTTGCTATGAGAATTGACTTTGAGACAAGTATTGTTATGCTACAAGTTTTTCATGCTTTTGATGTGATGTGGATGGGATCCAAGCTGGAAGAGTGACTTCAAATCAGATTTGATGGTTGTAATTCCTTATCTATTTAATAAATTATTTGAACCTTTTTCCCATATTCTTATCTTGTTATATGACGCTTATATGTGTGAATGTATCTGATTCCATTTACATGTATTCAATATATCTTTTTATTTGATTGGTTCTTTATCTTATGTTTGTGTTTACAGGTACTTCTCAAGCATGGTAAGTACGGGAAGGAGCGATAGGATCAATACAAAGGAGACAAGAGGAAATCGGAACTAGAAGTAGGTCTTCTCATCTTCTTTTACTTATATATTGCTTATAAGAAAAGGCTAAAGTTCTTTAAACTATTGTTCTAGATATGGCTACTTATCTAGGGAATTAGTATTATCTGTAGATGCCAAATTCTCTGAAACTCTTTGGTGTCTCATAAGTAGAATATTTGGGCCATATTGTTATAAAGTACGGCATATAAGTGGACCATAAGAAAATGGAAGCTAAGAAGGAATGGCCCCATCCTACAAGTCTTAAAAGTACATACAATTTCTACTCTTGAGAGTTCATTTATAATTAAGGAAAATTTGTTGTTCCCCTCACTGCCTCGCTTAAGAAAGATGCTTTTAGTTGTAATGCAAGCATACATCATGCTTTCCAAGAATTGAAGGATGTTGTGTGTCTAAAACCCACCCTCGCTTGACACTTGTGTGGCAGTGTTGGTCCAAGGACTGGGATGTTTGCACGATGAATTGAAGGGATTCCATGAAGGGGGGTTCTTGTGGAGCTTAAGTTGAAAGGAGCTTTTGGAAAATGATGTAGATGTAGAGAGGTCGAGCACGCAGGCGTCCCAACCCACAAATATGATCATTTTTGCAAATTCGAACACCATTTCAAAGCTTCCATGGTTGCTAATATTTTGATGAATAACATGTTCAAACTCCATGATATACCACAATCATCACAACTATGATGCCATATAACAAAAAATGAGTTTAAACTTATCATTGTGTATAAGAAATATAAACTTAACTTATATAGATTTCTTAATTTTACCAATTTTTTAATTTACTTTAATATATTGTTCATTTGTGGGGGTCCTTTTGGGAGCTTTTGGCTTGAAAGGAAGTGGTATTGGAGGTGGAATTATGTTGTGGGGTCTGGTGACTCTGGGTGTGTGGGAAGCTTTGTGCGTTATGGGTCTGTTATGCCTTCAATTTTGGGAACAAAGAGGAGTTAGGAAGATCGAGGTTGAAGTGGGGTATGGGCTTGATGCTTGTGTGACAGTGTTGATCCAAGGACTGGGATGTTTGCACAATGAATTGGAGGGAGTCCATGAAGGAGGGTTCCTATGGAGCTTAATTTGAAAGGATGCTTTGGCAAAAGATGCATAAGAGGAGAGGTCGAGCACGTAGAGGTGTCGACCCTTGAGGTGTGAAGTGATGCATCCGGGCGACCAGTGGGATCTGAGGCAGAGAAGTAAACTGGTAGGACTTGTCTCCTCGTAGGGTGGACCTTCCTCTAGTCATATTAGTCAGATGATTGAACCACTGGCACACGATAAGAATGTTGCTACACAAACGAGCAGGCCTTGTGAATAGGCAAAAGCTAGAGGGCACCACAACATCTTGGGACAAAGGCCCTATGTCCAAAGGTGTTGTTGTGCTCTTTAGTTTTTGCCTCTATATGAGGCCTACAAGTTTGTGCAACAAGAAGGAATGAAAATCATAATGAATTCATATCTTTCATGAATGATTTGCAACATAACCAATGACAAATCAATATAGATCCATCGAAGTTTGGAATCTACCAAACATAACGAGGGAACAAATCTCTCAAGATGTAATCCTCTTTTCAAGTGAAAATTTTGAATGTTGCATATGAAAAGATTTTGATATCTTTTAAATTCAAAATTAAGATAAATTTTCCATTTATTTGTATAGAAATATATGCATTTGATATTTTTATTTGACATATTTTATAAACATTTTAATGTAATATATATATATA
>APFE030649614.1:76339-90440 GCA_000404065.3 Pinus taeda | reverse complement strand
ATCAGTTGAGTCAGCAGGGCATTCCATGGGCAGACTTCATTTCTCATGAGTTCTTTAAAGTGCCACCACAGCCACAACCAGAGCCAGAGGCCATTCATGAGGAGGGAGGTCCATCACACCAGCCCAAGATTATTGCTCCGAGACATGTTGTTTCCCCACCGCAGCTTACATATCAGAGGGGTCATAGGACCTTGTTTGCAGCAGCTCGACGAGCACTTTCTCCACAGCAGGTGGAAGGGGTCTCGTCATCATCATCAGGTCAGCGAGTGTTATCTCCACATTAGGAGGAAGGGGCCTCACATTCTTCATCAGCAGAGGCAGAACGGGAGGGCAAACATCCCATGGTAGAGAAGGAGAGAGCCGGTGACACACAGGTTGACATCATTGATCTTGATGCTCGCTCCCCCACTTTAGATTTGCATGAGATCATCTGACAGAGAGAGGCGGAAAAATGCTTGTTACTGTAGAAGCTCAACATGGCCCAATGGACAATAAACTATCTTGAGCAGCGCAACAAGCAACTTGAGGATGAGAAAGAGTTGGATGAGCTGTGGAGGATTCGAAGTGATCGAGTCATCAACAGTAGGAGGCCCGGTGACTTGTTGCCCAAGGAGAGGGAATCCATGCTTATCCGGGTGAATACACATTTAGAGAGGTTGTTGGCAAAGGCCAACCAAGAAAAGAAGCTGCTAAAGAACATGAAGAATCATTATTGGGCAAGGATGCATGTTGGTAAGGCAAGGATAAAGATTCTTCAAAGGAGGTTGATCGAGCTCTCAAAGGGAGGAAGAAGACCAACCCGCTCCGTATCTTGGCTGAGGCCTCTCTCACTCACCATGATACTCATTATCTTCCTCCTAGCAACAAACCCAAGAAATTTTGAGAGTTTTGAGGCATTTTTGGCATTTTTGAGAATTTTACAGGTTTTGGCCATTTGAGTGGTCTCACCTCGTGCGCAACCAGTCATGGGGACAGCTCAGAACGGGGAAAACTCTACATTTTTGGAATTTTCATGCAAAAATACACTTTCCTATGGATGGGTTTCAGATTTTATGAAGATTTGGGCTCCAAAAAGCTCAAAATACATGCAAATTTTGACTTTCTGCCCCTTTTTTGAGTTGCAGAAATTTGCCTTGGGAGAAATGACTTTTGAGGGGTCAAATCAACTCCAAATTCAGAAATTCTAGTGGGGTTGGAATGTAGACTCACAGACCTTTCCAACGAGCTATCTTGCACCTGATTTGGACACCGGGAAGGCCCTCAAACAGAGTTGCCAATGCGCGCGACCAATCAAAGTCAGGGGCGCGACCACTCAGGCAAATTTGCCAGTTTTGACCAGTTCGGCCAGCAAAACACTGTTTTCACCTTGGTTGAATTTTCAGGCATGTAAATGATGGATTTTGTGTAAATTTCATGGAACTTAGATACTTTTACTCTTCTTTACCACTTCTAGAAGTTTCTTTGATGTAAATGGTAAATATTTAATGCATGGATAGGTTTCCTAAGTTTTAGAGGCAAGTTGTTGTGCTAGCCTATTATCTAGTGATTAATTTAGAATTAGTTGCAACAGCTCCTAGGAAGCTGAGCTCGACCCCTAGAGGTGGGGAAAGGAGTTAGACCTTCTATATAATGCCTTCTCTTACTCATTTTCATGTTGGACTCTAGAGGGAGAAGCTCTATTGTATATTTTACTTGTATCTCTGCAATTTGAGGAAAAGGAAGGCCAGCTGAGCTCGACCCCTAGAGGTGGGGAAAGGAGTTAGATCTTCTATATTATGCCTTCTCTTACTCATTTTCATGTTGGACTCTTGAGGGAGAAGCTCTATTGTATATTTTACTTGTATCTCTGCAATTTGAGGAAAAGGAAGGCCAGGGTTTTGTAGACATCATTGTGGATTCTTGTGGATTATTGTGCTGATGGTGTGTTTCCTACTTGTCATTGTAAGTGTGTTTATGTGTTCCATCTCTTATTCTATTGCTGCTAATTAAACCAAAGAAGTGATAAAGTTTGAATTCATGCATACCATGCTCAGCTTTCAATTTTGTTTAATATTTATGTTTTCCACTGTCTAGAGAGGATTCAAATTCATTGTTTGCCCTCTTTAGCTTCTCTTCTTTCCCTCTTGATCACCCATCTCAGCTAAAGGCATCAGCACAAACTCCTACCTTGCCCCAAAGAACCACCTGCAAAAACTGAGCTCAATCCCCACACTCTGAATTGCACTCCCTCCAATTGCCACCAAAAACCCCAAAAACTTTAAATCAACCCTCCTTATCAGTTTACTAGCCTAAAATCAGTGTTTCTAATTGGTCAACTCATCCTATTGAAAAATCCATCGAGTTTGACTGGAGAGAGCCTTCTCATACCCCGTAGGGCTAACTACGAGGTGAAATGGTTTGATGTTGCCTTGAAGGTTTGCCTTTCTCAGCCTGAGGTGAAATCTCAAGCGCTAACACAACTGACTAAGGAAATTGCGTAGACAGGCTAAACAGACACCAAGTGCCCATCCCTGTCTCCTTCAGGAGATTGCACAGTTTTCCTAGTTAGTCGTCCAAACAGTTAATCGACTGCTCATCCAAGAAATTGCGTAGTTTTCATGAGCAGACCTTCTGCTATCCAGTAGTCTGCTCAGCTCAGAAATTACGCAGATATGATCAACAGGCCGGCTTTCTAGTATTAGTGTAATTTCCCCACTAGCAGCTCCTAGCAGTAGACTGCTAGTTCCCTCCAGGAATTACGCAGTTTCTGCTGCCAGTGACTGGGCAGCCAACTGCCAGTGACCCCAGCAGCCAACTGCCAATTCCCTCCAGGAATTGCGCAGTTTTGGCTTGCAATGACCACAGCAGCCAACTTCCAGTTCCCTCTCGTAATTGTGCAGTTTTGGCTACCTGTGACCCCAATAGCCAATTTCCAGTTCCCTTTGGGAATTGCGCAATTTTGGCTGCTAGTCTCCCCATCAGGTCCTCCCAAAAACTATGTAATTTTTGCCTGCTGACCCTTCATGCAGCCCGGCTCATTCCTCTAGAAAATTGCACAAATCTAGTTGTCCAACCCCTGTTGTCCGTTTCTTCTGAAAAATGCATAGAGAATGCCTGCTTTGCCTTCCTGCAGCCCATACTGTCCCTCCCAAAATTTGTGCAATTTTCCTCCCAAATGAGCCAAACCTCGTAGGTAGCCACTGTTGACTCAGATTGCCTGTCTCCGTCACTCAATATCTCTTGCACAGTTTTCATTAGAATGCCTGGAGCCATCTTCATGCTTCACAACCTTGCTGCCTCTCCCAGTCACCTGCATCCTAAATGATCATGTGCCATAGTAGACTAGGAGGTTTTGGATTTGATGTCGTCTCATCATGAGTGATTGCAGGTACAGGTACACCAACAAACATGACGAGATGACGAATGGGATGAATGAAGGGAGCACATAAAGAAGGACAGGTTCACCAATCGACAAACGAATGAAGCATGCGAAGCAGACGAATGCAACGAACAAGCACCTTCGCGAATAGGTGAGCCTATCAAGCCTTCCAGCATGCAAGCAAGGAACAACATGCTAAATATTGATTAAGCGAGCCAAGGACCATCGAAGACTCCGCGCACTTCACCATGCAGAGGTGAAGCTATGATACACCATGAAGACATCCATCACCCAACAATAATGTAGCTTGACATGCACTCCAACAACAACACGAATGTACCAACACTGTCATGTCAAGTCATGTCGACTCATGTCATGATTCATGTTGCCCACATCTCCACTATGGGCTATGTTGTCAATCAATGTGATGTAACGTGGAAGTCCAAGAGACCCACTTGTTGAACAAAGAGTCATGTAAGTCAAAAAGTCATGGAAGCCAAATGGTCATTAGGGTAGTCAAACAACCACAAGGGTTAGTTTCACCCTTAGGTATAAACACCCCCTCATTTGTACATGCAAAGGAATTTTCACCACATCTCCTTCCACGCAGTCAAGAGAGTTTGTAATCTTTTCTTTGAGGAGTAAGTAGTGGCTCCAATGCTCCGCCCTCGGGGTTAGTGATGTATGGCATAATGATGTGTCTTGGAATTTTCGCTTAATTCAGAAGCTTGCTAACAAGCCATCACGTTTTCACACATGTATTGTATCTGTTGTAAGACCGATCTTTAACACTTGTAATGCATGTTGATTTAACCTGCATTCTACATCTGAACTGTTTCATTTGTTGTAATTCATAATCTATTAATGGAAATGTGTTGTTATTGTTGTTAACATTGTCTAGCCCAAGTAGACTGCTCTCCCGAACATCAGGCAAACCTTTCATATGAAGCTTGTTGTAACAACTGTTGCACTCGTTCAGATTGATCTGTTGAGTGTTGTACGTGTTATCTTACCTTGTATGTTGTGACTGCTGCATCCGTGTGGACTGCTCCTCCGGAAGTTGTGCATGTCTTGTTGTGTTGTGTGTTCCTAGTAGTGTTGGGACTGCTCCCAATCAACCTGGAACTCACTCTCACCCTCTCCCTTCATAGTGAAAGAACCATTGACACAAGTGACACTTACACTCACTAGGCATGTGAACCTCACTTCTCGAAGACAAGTAAGATTTGAGGCATATCTTTAAGATAATGGCAATCTGGCCATCGTACCGGATGGAACTCCTACACCAAATAGTGTGAGGTCTAGTTGGGACTTCATACTGGGGAGATCCCCTGATGTTGGCAGGTCCACCACCGTCAATATTTTGGCGCTAAAAGGAGGGCCAGATGATAAGCTGAGTCCTCACATCTATTTTGAATCTCCACATATCTATCATGACTAACTATCTAGTTTCTCTTCTGGAGTGTATGTCTTATGGAAATGATTTCATCATCTTAGAAAAGCTCTCGGATAACTTGTCTCATAAAACATTTGATGGTGGAGGCTATGTAGCCTTTGTTAGGCACACAGTCGGTGTTGTAGGATCATGTGAGAGACATGGATTCTTTGAAGAATACATGAGTTGTGCGTTGTTCATCTACATGCCTCGAAGGCACCCGATGCACTGGTGTGCCATGCTGCCAGAAAAATCTATTCATTCTCTTGCTCATCTGGTCGCAAAGATAGACCGTGGTTTTAATCACTTTAGCTGGAAAGCACTTGATCAAGAAATTCTAAAATTACGAAAAGCACCCAATGAATCCATTGATCAGTTTTACACACGCTTTTGTAATCTTGCATACCGATTTCCTGAAGATGAAATTGATTGGGAATTTCTTTATGGAAGATTTGAGTATCTTCTTCACATATCCAAACCCGCTCAACACGCTTCAGTGATGGAGCTGCACAATCACAAGGAGGCACAGTTTTTGTCACAAGTGATTGTCTACCTTCACCTCATCAAACATCTCCACCACCCCAGAGTTATGTGGGAGATCATGCACATGCCTTTGTTGAACTGTCACACTCTCCCACCCCACATGCTCTTGAGATTTGCGTAGATTTGGCTTGCAAGCTTGTTGGTTGTCACTTGGAATCTTTCCCTTGACCTCTGTCCTTATGTTCTGTTGATCCTCCGAATTGTACTATCTTGTGTTCTCCCATTCCAAACTCCTCACCTGTTATGAACAAGGATCAAGCTGTTGACAGAGTTGGTGTTATGCACCCAACCTGTGCGATCATTCATGATGAGTGTGTGTGGGAATCTAAAGAAGAACCCACGGTGAAGGATGACTCCCTTCCAATCGCACCTCTTCCGCTTCATCTTGACATCCCTTGTGATTATGCCACTGTTGATTTCCCCTGTGAAAACCCATTTCCGGATGTTTCTACTTCCGATAATTCACTGGAAACCTCAGATGTCAATCTGTCATTACAATGCGGAGATGACACATCTTCCTCGGAAAATCCGTTCAATCTGCCATTTATGTTTCTTGAAAACACTGAGGGTGAACATCTTTGCTTCTCATCTACCCCTCTTGCCCGATTCATCAAATCATGAGGATGTCGACAAACATCTTGAATTTTCTGATCTTGGTTGTCGTGATCTATCCACTTCCTCATCCGATCATGATGTTGATTCAACCATTGTCAATCTGTCTGACACTGGTCTATGATGATCTATCTATCAATGAAGTTGAAACCCCGTAGAATATCGAGGCACTTTAGCCCGAGTTGATGGCTATCTCAGGCCCTCGTTGTCCTGAGGTTGGTTTCACTTCCAGTCAGGAAATTGTTGAAACACTCAAGGCTCCTCATCACTATTTGCTTTGCATTGAATATCAACTAAACACCCATATTTCACTTCCTCCACTCAAGCTACACGATCCCATCGCTCATGAGTTGGAGGAATCTTAGACAGAAAGCACACATGAACAACATAAATGGCCTACCTTTCTCACATTTGCTTGCACGTCACAGTCAAGAGAATGCACACACTCAACATCCGCATGTAGTGTAGCACAACACCATGGTACCTCCACAGAGTGCATCTCATGCACGTTCACTCATCTCTATTCTATGTTCACTCATAAACTTGGAGTGTGTTTGTCTTCACTCTTATATCTTTCTTGTTTTTTGGTTCATATAGTTGTCTTGTTCGCGAACCGTGCCTTCACCAACATGGGTCAACCAATGCGCTAGTGGCTACATTGGAAGTATCACCTCATGTGAGATGGCCCATGCACCGTTAGCTTAGGAGTAGGAGTAGTGTTTGCTTTTTCATTTTCCTTTTCTTTCTGGTTTGCATGATTGTTTTCTTGTTGACTTGGTTGCTTTGCTTGCTTGTTGTTGTTTTCATTTTGTTTGCTTTGCTTACTATTTTTGTTTACGTTGTTTTGTATGCTTGGTATATTACTATTTTTGTTTCCGGAAATAAGTGTTGCCAACTACTACGTTATAGCTTTTGAATAGGGTATGTGGCCGAAATTTGAGGAAAACTCGTGACACTGCAGCACTTGGCCAGTGTTGTGTCTGCCTTCTCTATGCTTGGTTGTAACCTTCAATTGATGAAGTCCTGACGGAAAATACAAACCATCTGCAAGGGAAGTTTCAGTCCAACCATGAACCTGTGTCCACACTGGGAAGCCCCATGCCTATACTTAGGCTTTTGCTCTGTGTGTTCAAGCTCATCCAACTAGTAGAAACGGAGAAGGGGGAAATCTAAATGAGAAAACCTATGTCGGAGGTCTTACATGCTTCTCTAAAGGAACAACCTCTTCTGCTCTCAATAATTCAGGATCCCTCTTCCACCCCAAAAATAAATAAGTGCATATGCAAATGCGAGAGAAGAGAAAGGTTTCTAGCGTAGAGAGGTGAGGCATGCAACTCCACTGGGGTACTCAACAGGCTCATTGGCAGTGGAGCAATGTGTGTGTTCCTGTGTGACTCCGTCGGGGTACTATCCAAGCCTGCTAGTAGTGGAGAAACACTAGAATAAAAATATATACTCTGAAAATATTCAACTGGCGAGTTAAACTATCCTTCTCAAATTTGAAACACTAAAATCTAAATTGAACTTTTGATTATGTTTGATTGAGTTGGCAAAGGGTGAACCATGTATGTCCATGGGGTAAGTGGGGAAGCTGAGGTAACTCACACAATGATTCAGTACTCCCTGAAAGACCAAGGCCCTGTGCCAGCAATGAACCAAAATAGAGAAGTTGGAGTTCTACTAGTGTGTCACCAAGAGTTGTAGCAGCTACAACCACCCTCCAAAATTTTGGCCTACACGAATTTCAGAGCCTCCCTTGAGAGTTTCACTTGATGACTGCACACACGTAGGTTTGATCCATGAGCTCTTGTGAGTCCTCGCATCTACCTTGCTTGTTCATTTCATTCAAGTCTCTGCATGCTAGTGTCTAAGTCATGCTTGCGATCATGTTCTAGTTATGCTCGAATTCTTTGCTTCATATGTGCTTGTTGTGTTCGCTATGAAAGCATCTATTGCACTCACACACAGAGTCATGTTCATTGTCCCGTAAACATCATCTCAATCAATGAATGGTCAATCACGAGTGTCGCGCTTATCACTTGCACCATTGGTCAGTCATGTTGAACATGTGTGTCTGGATGGTTCGATTCGTTTCGTCGTCGAGTCATGTGAGTGTGTGTTTGAATGATCACTTATGCATCTTTCGATCATTCACACAGTTAGTCATTTTGCTGAAGTCCTGACGACCAGACTCCCCTCTGACAGCCGGACCATCACCCCGCCATTAACTGGATTGATTGTCAACCGAAACAACCTAGAAGCACCAAGTTAGTATTTTCAAGCTGCGCTACCCGCAAGCAGTTCAACCAACTTCCATGTTGACCGCTCAGACAATTGGACTCGACAGTCACCTCGGGACTGACTCCCTTAAAAAATTGCACAGAGGCCACTGACCTCACTCACTCAACTGACTAAGGAAATTGCGCAGACAGGTTGAACAGAAACCAAGTGCTTGTCCTTGTCTCCTTTAGAAGATTGCACAGTTTTCCTAGTCAGTCATCTGAACATTCGACCGACTGCTCATCCAAGAAATTATGCAGTTTTCATGAGCAAGCCTTCTGTTGTCCAACAGTCTGCTCAGCTCAGAAATTGCGTAGAGATGATCAACATGCTTGCTTCCTAGCTTCAGTGTAATTTCCCTGCCAGCAACTCCTAACAGCAGACTACTAGTTCCCTCCAGGAATTGCGCAGTTTCTACTGCCAGTGACTGAGCATACAACTACCAATTCCCTATGGGAATTGCGCAGTTTTGGCTGTTAGTGACCCCAACATCCAATTTCCAGTTCCCTCTAGGAATTGTGCAATTTTGGTTGCTAGTGACCCTAGTAGCCAACTGCCAGTTCCCTCTGGGAATTGCGCAGTCTTGGCTGTCAATCTCCCGGGCAGTTCCTCCCAAAAACTGTGCAATTTCTGCTTGCTGATCCTTCATGCAACCCGACCCATTCCTCTGAAAAATTGCAAAAATCTAACTGTCCAGCCTTGCTGCCTGTTTGTTTCGAAAAATGCACAAAGCATGCCTTCTTTGCCTTCCTGCAACTCAGACTGTCCCTCCCAAAATTTGTGCAACTTTGCCTCCCATCCGAGCCAAACCTTGCAGGCAGTCACCGTTGACTCAGATTGCATGTCTCCATCACTCAGTGACTCTTGCACAATTTTCATCAGCAGTGCTTGGAGCCATCATCCTGCTTCACAACCTTTCCGCCTCTCCCGATCACCTACATCTGATTTGATGTCATCTCATCACGAGTGATTGCAGGAACATTTACACCAACAAACATGGAAAGATGCTAAATGGGATGAACGAAGGGAGCACATGCAGAAGGACAGGTTCACCAACGAATGAAGCATGTGAAGCAGACGAATGCGACGAACATGTACCTTCACGAATAGGTGAGTCTGTCAAGCCTTCCAGCATGCAAGCAAGGAACAACATGCTAAAGCCTCATCAAGCAAACCAAGGACCATCGAAGACTCTACGCGCTTCTCCATGCAGAGGTGAAGATATGATACACCATGAAGACATCCATCACCTAGCAGCACTGTAGCTCAAAATGCACTCTAGCAGCAACACAAATGTACAAGCACTGTCATGTCAAGTCATGTCGATTCATGTCATGAGTCATGCCACCCACATCTCCACTGTGGGCTATGTTGTCAATCAATGTTATGTAACATGGAAGTCTAAGAGACCCACTTGTTGAACAAAGAGTCATGTAAGTCGAAAAGTCAGGGAAGCCAAACAGTCATGAGGGTAGTTGAATAACCACAAGGGTTAGTTTCACCCTTGGCTATAAATACCCCCTCATTTGTACATGCAAAGGAATTTTCACCTCAACTCCTCCCATGTAGCCAAGAGAGTCTGTAAACTTTTCTTTAAGGAGTAAGTAGTGGCTCCAATGCCCCACACTCAGGGTTAGTGATGTATGGCATAACGATCCGTCTTGGAAATTTCGCTTAATTCAGAAGCCTGCTAACATGCCAGCATGTTTTCGCACATCTATTGTATCTGTTGTAATACTGGTCTGTAACACTTGTCATGCATGTTTCTTTAACCTGTGTTCTACATCTGAATTGTTTCATTTGTTGTAATGCATAATCTGTTAATTGAAATGTGTTGTATATGTTGTTAACGTTGTCTCGCCCGTCTAGACTTCTCTCTCGGACATCAAACAGACCTTTCACATGAAGCTTGTTGTAATAATCATTGGACTCGTTTGGACTGACCCATTGAGTGTTGTACATGTTATCTTACCTTTTATGTTGTGACTGTTGCATCTGTGTGGACTGCTCCTCTGGAAGCTGTGCATGTCCTGCTATGTTGTGTGTTCCTAGTAGTGTTGGAACTGCTCCCAATCGACCTGGAGCTCACTCTCACCCTCTCCCTCAATAGTGAAAGAACCATTGACACAAGTGACACTTACACTCACCAGACACAAGAACCTCACTTTTCGAAGACAAAGAAAAACACTCTCTTGTGCTGACAAGCAAGAGTTGAGGGAGATATTTAAGATAATGGCAATTGGACCATCGTGTCGGATGGGACTCCTACACCAAATAGTGTGAAGACTAGTTGGGACTTCATACTGGGGAGATCCCCTGATGTTGGTAGGTCCAGCACCGTCAACAAGTGGCTAAGCACCAACTTTTGGTCACTTCACTTAGAAATGGGACCAACAACACGACGTTGTTAAAATAGGTAATGGAGCCAAGAGAAAGGGGCTTAAATGCAAAAGGGTAGAACAATCAATTTTGAAAGTTAAGACAAATTAAACTGTAGCTAAAAATAGAAGGCACACTGCTAAATCCTGTAAAATCTCAAGATCAAATGAAATAAGTAGAAAAACAACAGATTGACTTAGAGGTCAAGCCCAAAACTACAGATCATAGATTGAGAACTTGAAGAGAAGAATTAAAAGACTAATATTAACATGACAAAGGAAAAAATTAAAGACTCATCGAAGGACTTGAACAAGAAGTTAACTAAATATCAATCCAAAAATATCAGTCAAGAATTATTTAAAGGCAAAATTCTAGAAGAAAAATCGCGGTGGTGAATGGGTAATAGTTGTTGGTGCAGCATGATGCACACTGATGGTATGCATTAGAACTGTATCGGAGACCAATATTGGTACCTGAAAGATGTGTTTATAGATACAAAGAAGTGCATTGGTGATTGGTGTTGGTGTTGTTGGTGCATGATGATTTGTTCAACAATGAGAAAGTGTTGAAGGTGGTGGTGTTTTTATCATCAATGAGAAATTGTTGAAGGTGATTTTTTCAACAACCAAAGATTGCTGAAGGTATGTTGATGGCTTTGGTGAGCAGTTTCAGTGAGAAAAAATTTATTGTTTTATGAGGTAAGAGGTCTTTTGGTTCAAGTATGAAAATGCATGAAAGATGGATCAAAAGGAACAGCGAGTGGTAGCTTGTAGATCAGGGGTTGAAGCTCCTTCTAGTGGGTGATAGTAAATGTTCAAAGGCAACAATCCCTTTCAGTAGAGACTGATAAATGAGCAGGGGCAAGAGTCCCTTCTATTGGGTACTGGTAAATGAGCAAGGGAAATAGTCCCTTTCAGTGCTAGCTGATAAATGAGTAGGGATAGAAGTTTCTTTCAGTAGCAACTAATAAAGCTACAAGTAGTAGCTTGTGGGGCAATGATGTAATCAAGCTGAAGACTTGGAATAAAAAGAAGATTGATGTCTTGTGTATATGTTCCTCATGTGTTTGATGTTTATGATGTTACGAATAATTATTAAAGTGATTAAAAAGTGTAATTTGAAAAGAATTGTATAATTTGGCCACTCTACTGATTCCACCACCCCCCCCCCCCCCCCCCAGTAGTATCTTGGTTTCCATTGTTTCTAACAACTGGTATCAGAGCCAATGTCCTTCAGGATCAATTTAACAACTAGAAAGAAGATCAGGGATCATGGAAAACTAGGAATGGATTACCTTAGATGGAGTCCCATTTTTGAATGGCTCAAATTATACAACTTGGAAGGTGAGGATGAGAATCTACTTGCGAGCTCTTGATTTGGAAGTGTGGCTATATATGGAGTATGGAGTAATAAATGAAAAGTTTGACAAATTAGCAAGGAAGGAAATCATGAGAGGGTTATTTAAGGCATACATTGAGAAGGTAATATATTTTAAGGCTGCCAAGGAGATATGGGACAAATTGGAGTCCATCTATGAAGTAGACATGAAAGTTGCATGTGATGTTAAGAGGCTTTCCCTGGAGGATGGAGTAGTCAATGACTCAAAAATCATTGAAGATCATGAATCAAATGACGATTCTTTTATATCAAGAGGCCAAATTTCTAATCAACACCTAGAGGAGAGGAAAATTGCAAGTAAGTTGTTGTTATTGTAGAACAATATGTCATTTATTTTCAAACTGATCACTTGCATGTACTAGTGAAAGTGAGAGTTTCTCATCAAATTTTAGTGGAGAAAGGACCACCTTGATAGTAATACAAGACCTTGACAATGGTAAAGAAGACAATGGGTCCACCTCTAGTGAATAGGAACGAAATCTTGAACTAGATGAGAGTGAAATAAACACTATCTGTGGTGAATCTAATGGCTCCTCAATTGAGTTGGAAAATCTTGAAGAAAATATATGTTTTAAGAGGAAACTCATATCATCTGTTAAGGAGAATAAGAAATTAAAAACTATAAATACGAAGCTGGAATAGTAGAATTCAGCATTAAAAGAGTAGGTGTTGAATCTTCATAAGCATGCAGAGAATTCTAAAGCATTTAAAGACAATCAAAACAACAATTGTTCCTCTCAGGCTGAGATCACAATTTAAGATGATGGTGACTCAACAACAATGTTAAAGGGGACCCACGAATTTGGCTAAAATAATGTCTAACAATGCCGCAATGGATAAAAGAATACATCAAAATAAAGGGACTTCCAGGATTCAAAATAAAGGTATGCAACCCATCATATGATTTTGTTGTAATAACACAGGGAACTTTTCCTCCAAAAATCTAGAAAGGAAAACGATGGCACAACAACATAGGTGGAATGCACAATTTCAGCCACAACCACAAATTCCTCATAAGATAAATTTGACTAGCCAAGCATAGAGAGCCTTTTCTCCTCAAAGGTAATATTTTCAATGGCCCAAGAGCAGCAAGAGAGAAAATTACAATCCGGGAAATTGGATAGGCATAAGATTTGGTAATAAGAACAATTCCTCATCCCAGTCTTAAATAACGATGAATGCTACAGGTGTAAGAAGTTTGGGCATAAAGCAACCACATGCAAATTGGGAAAGAAATCGTCATTCCAAAATGCTACAAATAGAGGTATGGATCATGAGGAGAGCAAGCAAAGAGAACTACACAAGAGATATTTCATCACTCAGAAGAAAGGAAAATCAAATGGTTCATGGAGGCAACATAGAATAATGTTTGACTTTGAATATAATCAACAAAAGGTTGACCTCTCTTATATAGCCTACAATAGGCAAAGATTCCAAACAAACAAAAGAAGCAGCATCAATTGTGACAGTTCTCCAAAGAAATATAGTGATAAAAAAGAGCAATAGGTAAATTGAAAATTGGATTTAATTAGTGATAACAAGAAGAATGACCGGTGGCATGTATGCTCAGGCAATGGTATAAAGTCACCTAGTCAAGCAAACTAGCACAAGAAATAAACTCATATCTAAGTGTGGAAGAAAAAGGAAGACTCATCACAAATCACTCTCATGTGGTAATTTTAACTTTGACCAGGTATTGGTAAGTAGATAAATAACAAATTACACGAACCTATTTTTTCAATTATTTGGTTAGAATTCAATTTTAATAACTTTTAATATATCAAGTTAGGAGTAAATAAGAAAAAAAAAACTTGCATACCTCATATGGCCATTTTCTAGTTCAATCTTTAGAAATGGTGAGTAATTTGTCAAAAATGGATGTCTTTGAGGTAAAATGTTGAAAATGCAACAAGATGATGGAGCTTAGTGAAAAGAAGTCGCCTTCACTAAGTGGGCCCGCGGGCTATTTTTGGCGCAAAGTCTATTTTTAGACATATGGATCATGGTTTATGAGTTGTAAGATGTTATTTATGGATGATTGGTCATGTTGGTAAAAATAGATGGACCTCTATTTTTAGACATATGGGCGGAGTCTA
>APFE030649614.1:19536-63412 GCA_000404065.3 Pinus taeda | reverse complement strand
CGGATGTGGCACATGCAACTTCCAGAAGGAAATACGCTTTTCCTATGGGTTAGTTGAGCTATTGCATGATGGACTTCAGTTAGAACTCAAGTGGTTGAGTTTGGTGGAGTTGATTGAGGAGTTGATGGAGTTGTGTTCAGTTTGACTTAGTTGAACTAGTTGTATTTAGTCTAACTGACAAATACACTAGTGATGAGTGGTGTGAATCAATTATTAATTAATTCAATAATAATTAACTCATAAATCAACTAAGAATACATCAGTTAACTCAGTGCATGGACAATTCAGTGGAGACAAGTGTTAGAGGTGGGTGAAAGGGTGAGACTACTATCAGTTGTGACTATAGTTGTGCATGAGATTTGCACAATCATTGATCGAGATTGCCAATGAGGATTGCGCAGTACAAACCAAGGGGATTTGAACTTGGATATCATCTATTCTCAACTTGGATTGTGCAGTAGAGGCAGGCAAACAGTGGAGGAGATTTGAACCTATGACTTGTTCAGATCTGAGCTAGTTTGTGTGTAGCATGTGGAGATAGTACTGAGTACTTGTGAGGAGTATTGTACTATGTACTGTTACATGTTCTCTATCATTATAATATACGGATAGTTGGGGGTTTTCAGCTGTATGCTTTCCCCATTACATACTGTGTTGATATGTGTGATTGATGTTTCAATGTGCGCATGCAATCATTTTTTAATTACGCAAATTGATGATCAATGGTAGAGGAGGTTATGTATTATGCATGCATTCTGTAAATAGTGTATAATCAGGATAATCTCTGTGAACAAGTGTTATATTATTCAAATTTCTACATAAAAAGGGTAGGAAAATAGGCAAGATTTGGCTTGCTTCTTGGTATAATTGTTAACAAAATAGAGACTCAACATGTTTTAATCATTCCATACACAATATTCATATTGAATTTTACTTGTCCTGTGATTTTGGTTGTTGAATCATCTCCTAAAAAAACATCGCTACCCTCATACCTTTCATACTCACAAAATCGCTCCTTGTGAGGATTCATTTGAAACGATGCAACTAAGTCAACCAACCATGCCTCATGATCCATATGTATGCTTAAAGAAGTTAAGTGCACATCCCCTCCTTCATTCGAGGATCCTTTTGATTATTTAGAAGGAGCATCATCACCCCTTCCCTCTGTCAACACTTTTGGATCTAGAATGTTTCTTGTAATGCCCTTCTTTTCGACATCTTCAACATACCTTTGTGAATTTGGTTGGATATTTAGTTTTTCCTTTGGATTTAGAACTCTTTCTTAATGAATTATTTTAATTTTTATCATGGGTGTATCCTCTTAGAGATAAGACATCTACACTATTACTTTCCATGTTTTTCTATCTCATCTTTTCTAATAACAAAGATGAAATTATTTCATTGAAACTTACAGTAGTTGCATTACTACCTATGGAAAAAACCATATTATCCTACAATTTTAGTAGAGAACACAATAAGTTGATACACTTATCTTCATCTAAAATCTTAATATCAACAAATAATAACTGATTTACCACAACATTGAAGGTGTTTAGATTCCTTATCACCAAGTCTCCATCTTTCATCCTTTGGTTACACAACTTCTTTCACGGGAATAATTTATTCACTAGAGACTTAGACTAATACAAAGTCCCTACCTTTTTCCAAATACCTTAATTATAGCTTCTCCTTAAATATTTTGTAGTATTGAATCTAGGAGACATAATTGTACTGTGCTATTTTCCTTCCAATCCAACTTGGTCTAGTCTTCTACTGATATATTTGTTGACATAGTACTTGGATTCACACTGATCCATTAGACTTTGTCCATTAAAATATCTTCCATTTTGAGTTTCCATAGCTCCACACCATGTCTGTTGAATTTCTTGATCTTTATCTTTTAATTGATTTCCATTTCCTTTCACCATAAGAATTGTTTCTACATATCTCCCATTGTAACAAGGTTTACCACAACCCAAGCCAAAACCATTAGCCACAAAGCGTCCCCTTGAAGCCAAACTACATTGATAACAAATGTTGGTTTTAACTATATACAATTAGTTGCTACAAAGTTATTCTTAATAAAAACAACAAATATGCACTATATACAATTAGTTGTTACAAAGTTATTCTTAATGAAAACAACAAATATGCAATAACTCTCTCTCTCTCGCATACACATGCACACACACACATATTTAAGATAGAGTTTACATTAGAAACCCAAAATCGGGAAAACTAGAAAGATTTATAGTATTATTATATGTTTGAAACATCACAGTACAATATGTATATATCATGTCAAACATAAACCCCCAATCCATTAAAACTTGAGTAAAATACGATCATAGTTCCTTAACTAGAATTACAAAACCATAGGTTGAACCATCATACACCACAAAACCACTAAAAGTAAAAATTGTGAGTGGAAAACCCAAAAGCATATGCAAAAAACCATCCTTTTTTTTGGGTGGCTCCACCCATGAATCCTTGGGCAAGTGGGGGCTACAGTCCCCCCACAACCCCTTCACTACGACTGGCACCTATGAATCATGAGTGGGGCTAATCATGCAAATAATATAACACATACAATGATTTCTAAGGAGAAAATTTCCACGCAACCATAGGATTCGACTAAGGATTGCACTCCCAAGCTAAACCATGATATGGGCTCTAATCTTATCCCAACCTAATCCCATGAAAGTCATTTCATTAACTATGAAGCACTCTAGGCCATAACCTTATGAAGTTTTAATCAAAATCACAAGGCACAAAACTACTCTACTACTCAATGGACATTAATTCACAATTTAGAACAAAAAAATCAGACATGCAATAATAAACCACACACATGCAAATAGTATTTTTTCCAAGGAAAGAAAACTGCTAAAAACTCTAATGTCTGCTTACATTGATATGATGAATATAGATGTATTACAATTGCTTTTCTCAACTGAGCATGACTTGAAAGTGCGTAAACTATCTCTCTACTTACTAAGAATATCTGACTCAGACTTAGTCAAAATTTTCCTTTGCTTGAGCTCCTATTTCCTTGCATTGTTCCTTGAGAAATTAGGCACCTATAATTTAGGAATTTATCCAAAATGGTTTCAACAATTCCTTAAGTTGATCATCTGATTGCATGCAACACATGTACACTCAGGACTGGTCTACAACTGATGTTACACTACCTTGGAATCTCCACCACAACTGGGGAACTAAAATTCTCTACATGAACTAGTTGTTTTGGGCTAATTGATCAATTAAATGGATGATCACTAAGTTTGACTAAAGTCCCATTGCAGAACTGACCTTCCACTAGTTCCTCCAAAAGTTGGAACTAGTTTAACTGAAAACAAACTAAGATAACTGACCTTGATTACTATAAATTAGAAATCAAACATGATTAACTAAAATATAACTCCTCCAACTCGAATTTACTAAGTAAACTGGGTGACACAAGCCATGTCACACAAGTTAATTGCATCCAAGTTGTCTGTTGATGTGGAAATTCAAATTTTCTCAATTTAATCAAGGAAAAGTGAAATTGAGAATTTCTTGCTGCATTTTTCAAGACCCCTTCTCAACAAGAAAAGGATTATCATCCACCCCTATCCTACACTCGTGGAACTCAAACTTCCCTCTTGACAAGGCCTTTGTCAATGTTAACATCATTTTCCTCTGTCAAAATGTATTGAAGCAACATTATCTGCCTCTACACATAGCACCATAAATGGTGATACCAAATATCTATATACTTGGATCGATCATGAAAAACAAGATTCTCAGAGAGCTTGATGCAACTATGATTATCATAGTAGATCACAGTTGGATCCATCATCTGACCAAACAATCCAACGAGTATCTTTCTCATCTAGATTTCATCACAAGATGCTTGATTTGTAGCCATGTATTTTTCTCTTGCCGAGATAAGCGCCACAGATCTTTGCCTCTTGTTGTACCAGGAAACTGATGTGGACCCAACATTGAAAATTCCACCTAATGTACTCTTTCGGTCTGATGGACTCCTCACCCAATCTGCATCTGCGAAGCCACACAACTTCACTCCCCATGTCCGTTTGCACCATAGTCCAAACTGGGTAGTGCCTCTGGGGTACGTAAAACATGCTTAGCTTCCTTCCAAAATAATTTTGTTGGCCTAACCATAGCTTGGCTTAGCTGGTTGACTGCATAACACATATCTAGTCATGTGTCCACAAGATACATCAGTGAACCCACTAGCTTTCAATAAATGGTAGCATCCACTTCCTAACCTGAAGTGACATCCTCCTTCCTCCACTTGGTTGCTAGAGGTGTCTCCATGGGTTTGCAACTCTCCATGCAGAATCTTTGTAGTATCTCATTTGCATACTTGGCTTGAGAGACAAACAATTCCCCATCACCTTGCCATACTTCCAACTGAAGGAAGTAGTGCATGAGACCCATGTCCTTCATTTCGAATTCTCTTGCAAGGTCCTCCTTGTAAGATCTGATCATCTATTCATCACCAGTTAAAATCAAATCATCAAAATATAAGAAAATAATGAGCAATTTACCTTCTACCAAGATATGATAGAGTTTTGCATCTGCCTCACTTTTAGTGAAGCCCAAACCGATGAGATAACTATCGATCCTGGTGTACCAAGCACGGGGTGCTTGTTTGAGACTGTACAACGCTTGCTTGAGTCTGCACACATGAGACTCTTGATCAAAAGTCTCAAAGCCTTATGTTTTCTCGATGTACACCTCCTCCTTAATAACTCCATTGAGGAATGTTGTTTTTACATTCATCTGGTGGATGTTCCACCCATTTGTGTAGCCGAAGCAAGAATTGATCTAATGGATGAGTACCTTGATATAGGAGCAAAGGTCTCCTCATAGTCAATTCCTTCAACTTGATAATACCCCTTGGCCACAAGTCTAACCTTATACTTCTCTATGCTTCCATCTGCTACCTGCTTAACCTTGACGATCCATTGCGAACCCACAACTGATTTATTTTTTGTTCTTGGGACCACTTCCCAAACACTGTTCTTTACAATGGATTCGTATTCCTCCACCATTGCATCAACCCATGCAATTTTCACTATTGCTTCCTCCAAAGAGGATGGCTCATTCTCTACAAGCTCAGTCATTAGAGCCATGTAGCCAGTGTACCAATCAAGTGACCTTCTCTTCCTGCACAAATTTGAAGGAGCACCCACATTCTCCCTCGCATCCTGCACAAGTCTCTAAACTTCCCTGGTTCTTTTCCTGCCTTCTCTGGATGGTTCTACTTGAGTGTTTGTCTCCACTCTCTGCTCCTCACTTTGTTTATGCTCCACACTTCCTAAGATTCCTCCTTTGGAGCTAAAATATCCTCTTCTGGTGGGATCTAAATCTCCCTCTCAAGAGAGCACCACATCGCTTTCTCCTCATCAAATTTTACACCCCTTCGCACAAATGTCATTTTGAGCGATGAAGAGTACACACGGTAATTGTGGGGAGTTTCTGTGTAACCCATAAATACCCCCAACTATATTGTCAGCTCAAGCTTCTTCCTTGATTCTTTAGAGACATGGAAGTAAATAGAGGCTCCAAAAATCCTAAAGTGCGACACATCCAACTTTATCCTCGAGAAAGCCTCCTCTTGTGTAATCATGCCCAAAATCCAATAAGGACTCCAATTATGCAAATAGACTGTTGTGTTGCATGCCTCAACCCACAAATGCAGAGGTATGCCTTGGTCATGCAACATTACTCTTGCTTCTCCCACAATGCTATGCTTTTTCCTCTGAGCCACCCCATTCAACTGTGGGTTGTGGGGTGTTGTTAACTCTCATCGAATGCCTTCTTTTGCGCATAAATTTTTAAATTCATTCAACACGTACTCACCTCCATTATCACTCCTGAGAGCCTTCACCTTCTTGTTAGTTTCTTTCTCAACCAGTGCCTTGAATTCTACTAACTTTGATAATGCCTCATCTTTCTTTTGCATGAAGAAGATCAAACCCTTCCATGATAAGTCATAAATAAAAATGACAAAATATTTGTGTCTGGTAGTGGAGGTTGTAGAGAAAGGTCGACAGACATCAGAGTGAATCCTTTCAAGGATTGCATGCACTTTTTTGTCTCGATCATGGAATGTGGATTTTGTGTACTTTCCCAAAGTACATCCTTTGCATACATCTTGTTGCTCAACTGCTCCTTTGGGGAGGCCTGTGGTTATCTATTGTGTAATCTATAGGGCACCATAATGCAACTGGTCGAGATTTTGTGCCAATTTTCACTAACATCAAAGCTCTTCACCTTCTCCACCTTTGTGCTTAATGTAGCATAGCCTTCCACATCTAGCTTATATAGGTTCTTCACATGAACCCCGATCTTCTTTACTTATCCCGCGACTAAGTGTCTCAGGAATGCCTTTCCTTTTTTGAAGATCACATCATAACCATGGTCTTCCAAAACTACAACAGAGATGAAATTTTTCTTTAGGCTCGAAATGAACATGCCATCCTTGAGCCTGAGGGGGGAGCCTGAATCCATCTTAAAGGTGATTGTACCAATCCTGGTTGCACTATACCTTCCGTTGTTCCCCACCTTGATGTGCATCTACAAGTATTTTTCCTCGAGGTCACTAAAAAAATCTCTACACCCTGTCATGTGGAATGATGCACTTGAGTCCAAGTACCACATGCTCCTCATCACTGTGATTTCCATGCATAAAATGAGGGTAAATTTAAGCTCGGACTATGAAGCCAAGGCTTCACCTACCTCTCCTCCTGAGGTCTTCTTGCTTGCCTTTTTGTGGGGACAATTTGCGGCATAATGGCCAAATTCATGACAATGGAAGCATTTAATTTTGGACAAATCTTTCTTCTTTCTCCCTTGGTTGGACTCTGGTTTTGATTGAGATTTCTTCCTTTTTCCCTTCTTTTCCTTTCCAACCGATGCAAAGTTTTATTCATCCTTTCCCTTGGATGAAGTCCCATCTCTGGTCTTCCACCTTATTTCCTCTTGTACCAAATCAGATCATAAGCGCTCCCAATTTGGTAGTTTCTCCCTCTCATTCACTAAATCTTAATAGTTATGGTAACTCTTGGGAAGGCCCAAAAGGACTAGGCTTACCAAGTATTCTCCAGGGACATTAACATTGACCTTGTCAAGTTCATCACGACATTGTGTGAAATTACTCAGATATTGCAGAATAGTGTCATTCTTATGCACCTTGATACTTCAAAGTTTATCCTTGAGTGCCAGCTTCCTCTGGTCACTATTATTCTCAAATAATTCTGTCAATGCTTTCCACATTGTGAGCAAAGTTTCTTTTCCATGGAGATTTGAGACAATGTGATCCCATACTACCTTCGAGATTATTCTACTTGCCTTGGCTACATCTTTCTTCCACTAAGTAAGGTTTTGGGCATCAAATTCCAGTGTATTGCAACATCTGTCTTGATGTATACTAGAAATCCATTTTCATCCAATACTTCCTCCATGTGATCCTTCCATGCAACAAAATTGGAGGTGCCTTCCAAGGCATACTCTAGCCTTAGTTCATTGAAGGACATCTTCTCAACTCTAAAGAGATACTATTGAACTAAACTCCAAATCTGAACCTTCTGAGAAACAACTTCGAAATTCTTATTCTTATGTGAATCCTGCTCTAATACCATGTAGAAATTAAGATGTAAATTTGCAGCTGCTTATGAAGTTTTATCACAATCACAAGACACAAACCTACTCTATTGCTCCACAGACATTAATTCACAATTTAGAACAAAAAATTTAGACATGCAATAAGAAATCACACACATGCAAATAATATTTTTCTTGGGGAAAGCCAATTGCTAAAAATCCCAATGTCTACTTGCATCAATCTGATGAATAGAGATGCATTACAATTTCTTTTCTCAACTGAGCACAACCTGCAAGTGCGTAACCTATCTCTCTGCTCACTGAGAAGCTCTGACCTAGACTTAGTCAATTTCTGCCTCTGCTTGAGATCCTATTTCCTTGCATTAATCCTTGAGAAATTAGGCCCCTACTATTTAGGAATTTGTCCAAAATGTATTGTTCAATTCCTTAGGTTGATCATCTGACTGCATGCAACACTTGTACGCTCAAGACTAGTCTAAAAATGATGTTACATGGCCTTGGAATCTCCACCACAACTGGGGAACTCGAATTTTCTACATGCACTAGATATTTTGGGCTAATTGATCAGTTAACTGGATGATCATTAAGTTTTTGAAGTCCAACTGCACAACTGACCTTCCACTGGTTCCTCCAAAAGTTGGAATAGTTTAACTGAAAACAACCTGAGATAATTGATCTTGATTGCTATAAATTAGAAATCACACATGCTTAACTGAACTCTAACTCCTCCAACTCAAATTTATTGAGTAATCTGGGTGACACAAGTCATGTCACACAAGTTAACTACATGCAAATTGTTTGTTGATGTGGAAATTTTATTTTTCTCAATTTAATCAAGGCAAAATCAAATTGAGAATTTCTCGCTACATTTTTCAACATAACCAACGATCATACTAACCATGGAACTCTCTTCCACTATCCACATAAGGAATGCCTACATTTTCACTGCTTGATAGTACCTTAGAGTCCTCTTCCCTTCCAATGCCCTTCAATATCAACAAAAAATGTTCAATTTGTTGTCTACATTCTAGGAATAACTCGAGACAGAAAACATTTGGCCTCAAAACAATCAGTGAGGATTACTAATAAGGTTGCAAATTTGAAGGGTTTGCCTCGACTATTGTGGACATTCCAACCATGGTTTTTCTCTCAAATCATCCCATTCTATTTTTCATTTTTAGCAACAAGCTTCCCTAACTTCTATGGACTTTTTCCATCCATAATCAAATTGGTGCCTTTACTATATTTAGCCATAATAACCAAGGGAATCATCCCCATGATGGGATCTTCCATCCTCTTCCCCCACAAATGGTTTCCTATTGGCATAATCATAAGGTTGCACACAAAATACAATGGAAGACATTTCCTTGCATGAGCTCTATCTCTTCTCAAGGACACGACACTTGTACCCAATACACATAAACAAGTAAAAAATTGACAGGGAGAATTGTAAGGGACCATGGGAAAGAAAGGATAGTACTTCCAAGGGATAATGACACGGTCAAATCGTCCAATAAATTTCTTTCCTCTTCCCCTCATGGTATCGTTGTCCCCTAGTTTTTCTATTAGGTTGTCATTTTGGTGGATATTATATTATTGTGCATTTTCCTTTTTATTTATGATAATAGAAAATCATTTCATGATTGTGCCAATAGGAAACCATTCATGGAGGGAGAAAAGGAGACAAATTCCCATGTAATGGGGATGTTTTCCCTTGGTTTTTATGGTTTAATATAGCAAGTGTATGCATTTTACCTATGGCTAGAGAGAGTCCATACAAGTTGGGAAACTCACCATTGAAAATGAAAAAGAGAATGGTATATTTTGAAAGAAAAACTACAGTAATGCCCATAGTATTGAAGGCAACACTTTCGTACTTGCAACCCTATTATTTATGCTCACTTAGTTTTAAGGCCAGATGGTAGAAAATAAATTATACACTTTCTGCTCTCTTTGAAGAGTAGTGGAAGGGAAGAGTATTCCAAGGATTGTTGAGTAGAGAAAGAGTAGGTCTTCATTTTGTTTTGTGGGGAAACAAAAGAGAGTTCCATGGTTAGTCCAATGGTTGGATGAGGTCTTAGAGGGTTATTTTAGTGAGAAAAAGGCTTGTCGTGAGAGAAACAAGTTGGGCTAAGTGATTTGGGTCAATAAACTCTATGATCATTTCCTCCTTACTTCGAATTCCTAGAATACTACGATCTTAGGTGTCAAATTGCTATTGAGCATTAAATTTCATTTACCTTGGAAGCTTATCATAATTGAAGTGTTATATCTCATTTACACTTTGTCCTACACATGTTGGCTTTAGGAGGATATTAGGCATAGGTGGTTAACCCTATATTCATAAAAAGGTTCCTTTAAGGCTTAGATTAGCCCCATTAAATTCGCCTTGGGCCTTTAATTAGAATTTTATTTATAGTAAGGGTGATTCAATGCTTATAGATATGGAAACTACAACTAACACCTTGCCTCCTTAGCATTTGGTATAAGGACAACACATTTGGGTATGTACCAAAAAATATAGTATTGTCTTGATGTTTTCGATAGTTTGACACTTTAGATAATTGTCTTGCTAATATATTTCAATAGGTTTGAGTGTATTTATGACCATATAAAATGGGAACAAGGCTCACTTGCGAAATCAAATCCTAAATATCATCAATCTTTATCTTCAAAACCTCGCGTTTAATCTCTATGATATAAATGAGGACAATAACCCCTTATGGCATGGACGTTTAACTTGACATCTCATTATTATTATTAATATTATTTTCAACTGGAACGAAAATTTATGGAGAATCAATAACTTTGAAAGATTAGTTTCCATTATTATACCAGATATAACTATTTCATAAATGCCACAAATAGGCCAATTACAACATGTCTTTGAAGACTTGAACCCACGTAGATGGGGAAAGGAATTGTTCACCAAACCACTCGAGCTAAGATTCTTTGATAGCTTGACATCTAATTATTTAAGCTTGTGTAATGACAACTTTATATGTTGCAATATTTCCAATATTCACAACAACGCCACATTCTTCCTTTATTACAATTGTCACAACATCCAAGACATGGACACAATGCCATAGGCAATAGCTTCTCTTGATTTGAAATGTATGAGTAATAAATCTAATGAATTGGAAAGGGAATGCTTCACTGATGATTATGATTAAGTGATGAGACCAAAAACCTTGGGTTGTTCCATTAAAACATCAAGCAATTATGGAATCCACAAGGTAAGAGTGAGCACTTTATTGGAGCAACTAGGCTCTCTCATTAAACATAATCAAAATACCATAATAGGATTTAAGGTCCTATAATCCTCCACCTCAAGAGTTATAGTATGTCAATGCAATTAAAGACCAAATTGACTCATGCGAAGAAATCATAAACATCATCATAAGTTGATCCATACAAAAGAGGTATTCAATGTAAATAGTGCCAACAGACGGGTCATCCATTAGTGATATAACTACCCATCAATTGTAATTGTAAAAATAGGACCAAGTATAAGCCCATAAACCAACATATAATATCACTACAATCTACAACATACCCAATAAAAACACACTAACTTCAAACAAAAATGAAGGTCCATCATCAATCCCAACATGTCATCCTTATCATGTGATAAATTTCATTGATCACGCAATATGAAGGGTAATACTATCCTCACTATAATGCTAACATCACATATAATTTCAATATCATGCTTGATGGGTCATTTCTATCCAAATTTGCATATACTTTTGATTAGTACACTCATCTTTGATCCTCGGATAAACCATACATTCTTCAAGGTAAAAGGCTAAATCGTCAACTTAAAAATATCATATGTAATTCATCAACAATAAATTCACTAAATACAAATATTATAAATAATAACTTTCTTCGCAACCTCTCCAACTATACTCTCTCTACATATATAACATTTTTCTTAACAAAATCTTAAATGTTTAGATAACATTTCTATTAACACAATTCTCAAAATCTTATATTTATTACTTTCCTTTCTATTGATACATTTCTCAAAATATTTTATTATTACTTTCCCTTCTATTAACACAGTTCTCAAAAAATCTTGTACTGTTACTTTACCTTCTATTAATTCACTGCTTCAATCTCCTTTTAATGTTTTCTCATAAACATATCCTCTGGTAGAACCTCCTTTCCTCTCCTCGCTGTAATATTATGCTGACATCACCTATGGTTTCCAATATTATGCTGGATCGGCAATATAATCCGAAAATTCCTATAAATTTTTTGTTTCGTACTCTTATCCTCCGTGTTAAGAACAAAGTAACTCATTGGTGCTCTTATCCTCGATAGCAGGATAATAGGATAAATGGGGACATATACATCTATGATCTATAGAACACAAACACAATTCATTGGTGTTCTGATCTTCGATGGTGATATAATAAGGATATATAGGAACATATGCATGTATGATGTATAGTACACAAACACAATAATTCCCTCTCTGTTCCCATGACGGACTTGATCTCAATCTTTCGTTATCTGCATCCTCCCACAAACATCGCCAGTGCTTGTAGTCCTCGATGCAATAGGCATACTCGTTTTTATCCGGTCCGATTCCTAGAGGCTCTCTCACCTTCTGGAAAACTGAGAATACACTGGAGGCCACACCATAAGAAGAATAGACACAGCCCCACTCTTTCACAGGCTCAAGTCGACAATGCCTTCACCCCGTTGGGTGAAGACTCAGAGACCTTCATCAGACAGAGATTACAAGACCTGGCTGTAAGTAAAATAAAAATAAATAAGCACGTATAGGATGAATATATGTTTGTGTCTCAGGAACGAAGGATTAATGCTAAATGTTATAAGTATTTGCATTTCAGGACAGCCTGGAGCTGCCACCTGATTATCTGGCTGAACTGCCCAATGATCTTCGTCTCGATGTAGGTCTCTCACTTTAATGGGCACTCTAAAATATATGTCCGCTGGGTAAAAAAGCTCTTGTTTTAATGGACTGAATTGGGTTTTATCATTGCATTCACAGAACATAATGCATATGTTTCAAACATTGTAATGAACTGATTAATCTGTTTCTGGAATGGTGATCGACTTTATGAAATTGACTGGTTTCTTATCTGTTTTCCTGTATTATGGTTCGTTTTTCAACGGCTGAGGAAATTTTAGTGGATAGCCAATTGCAATTCTCAGCGATGGCAGTTGACCTATCTCAATTTTGTATTGATAAAGACTATAAGTAATGGCTATAATTTGGAAACTTGATTGACCTGCAGATACTATTTAACTGTGATAGAAGGTTCAAAATAATTTGCTCTTCCAATGGAAAACTATTAAAATTTCGTTTGTCAAAAGACACAAATCAATTGAAAGAATCTTAACTATGCCGGTCGTTTCCTCGTATATTGTATTGTTTGAATCAACTACTTGCTCTGCTGTGAATCACACGTCACAGGGAGCCCTTTTCAAGGGAAGGGAAGAATGCTCTTATTTATCTTAAATATCATCAACCCCTTTTGACTAGAGAGGCTACAGAACTCCTTTCAAGATTACCTTTACAACAAGAATACATTTTGTTGTACCCCCTGTTGAAATCACCCAGCACTGTTGTAACACGTGAACTATACCATTAACAGCTTCTCTGCATTATGAGAAATGCGGTATAAACCGCATTGACGAGACTTACACCTCGGAAAGACGGCCAGAAAAAATAGGTCCAGTGATTTTAACATGATGGACTGGAAGACTTTGTTTGTTAGGCCCACTTTTTAGAAGTTACACGTACTTTTTGCATGATAAATTCTGATCCCTTATGTTAATTTTCCAAATCGTCTTGTGATCAGCTCCTCCTGCTTATGGAAAGAGCAACTCTTATTGACTGTCTACTACACTTTGAGCTTAATTTTAATCCATAACCTATCAAGATGTGGGATATTATTTACACTGTACAATTCCCTAACCTGACTTTAATAACTATGATTGTTCCACACTTCCCTTGCAGGACTGAGCCAATCACTTCTTTTGAAGAATCAAAACTATGGTGGAGGCTATGATGGCATCCTGCTTTCACTGACTGAGCTTGTTTCTTATGGTTGTCAATAAGTCTTAATCGTAATAAAAAAGCTAAAGTTGTCCTCGTTAAGTGATCCTGCCCAACTCTCATAGAATGCCAATGAACTGAACAATTTTGTTGATGCATCAGTACCAGCCATGTAATATCTGATAAATTAACACTTATCCATTACAAGAATTTTCAATAATGTAAGCGAAGGATTTGGTTCAAACCCTATCGCTAGCTGCTAGATCACTAGGAATGGCGTTTTCAATTCATGAATCATGATATGATTTATGAAAAGAAAGAACTGAATCAAACCCAATAAAGATGCCAGCAAACCAAAGTTCATACCTCACGGGTTTGTGCCCTAAGGTGGCTCAGTTACTGGAAAGCTCAGTTACTGGAAAGCTCCGGAGGTTTTGTTAATCAATAAAATGACCCACCTTTTATGAGTTTAGCCTGCTGCGGATATGTATCTGCAATTTGCAGAAGAAGTGTAGTTAATTTCTACCCTGCATCAGGGCATCAAATACAATGATAAAAAGTAAGAGTTTCCTCCTGCAATTGCCATTCCCCATTTGTAAGTAAGTGCATTGTTCTTTCGAGGTTCAATCCTCCTGAGCTGCATCCTGTGTGTTTTTGAGTTGATTCATTACTCTGTTCATTGGATTTGCTTTTCACCTCCATGCATTTTCAAGCTTGTCTTTTTTTCGTCGTGCGATATGTGATTCAGCTGCAAGGCAGGAAAGATAGTCCTATTTAGCCTTTGTTCTCGAGAGGATATTGGCCCAACTTGCCTCTTAAGATGGAAGTCATGCTGGTTCCTGGAAGCCTCTTTGCTTCTGCAGTCTGTCGATGTTTCTATTCAGAGCCTTGCTCATTTTAAATATTCTTTGGATGCCCCTAGCCACATCCCGCCTCCAAAATTGGAGATCAATAGGATGGTCAAAGAAGACATATACCATTAATGTATTCAAGTCACTTGGATAGTCCTCCAGGTTCTTGGCCCTAAGACAACCTTCTATTATGAGTGCTCTGTGCAGGTAACAGACAACCTAATTATCCTTCTCAACTACACTTGATGTCATTAGCCACATGGCCTTAGGATTCTACCCCACTAAGGGTTTTCTCTCATTGAATTTTGATCAAGTCTGATCACTATATGCTATGGACAAAGAGGATTTTTCATTTATCTCGTCTACATGAGATTGAGATTGGGGGTATTTCATCCCCATGTGTCCCATATTCTGAGATCTTAGGGAATTGTCATTGTCTATATGATGATTTTGGAAGCTCCCTGATTACCTCCATCTGCTATTTTGATTAAAAGTGTTAGGTCCCTATTGCAAGATAATTATTCACAGACATCATGCCTTAGGGGGTTTACTTAGGCCCTACCCCACTAGGTTGATTGTTGGAATTTCTAAGTCTAACTGTTAGAAACCCTTGATGTACTTTTCTGATTTATTTCCGCCTACTTGTTCTGTTAAATTAACAAGTTATTTACTACGTAAATACTGAAAATAAATACAAGTACATGCTCAACACATTAGAGATCATCAATTGAAGGAAACAAAACAAGCACACAAGTGACATTGTTGTTTTTGGACCAATGTCCCCGGAAAAACCCAATGCGGGAAAAGCAGTGCCGCTATCTGAGGGTTTTAATTATTAAGCAATTTCAGAATACAATCTGGGTGCCAAAACCGGCTCACCCAACAGAGAATAATCTCGGCAATAGTACCTCTCAGTCGGAGGCAGATATTCCGGCTAAAACCCCGGATAAACAATCCCACAGCTCTCAGCTTCTAATCTGCCCCAGGAAATCTCCAACCTCTGCCTCTAGGGACTGCACCAGCCCTTTTTGATCCAGCGTCTACCCAACATCACCCTAACTTGCCCTGCGTCAGCCTCTGGAGGCATTGGGTTAGCCTTTAGAGCCTCTGCGTCACTCGCTGGTTCTCTGAGGCACTGCGTAGCCCCTGACTAGCTCTGCGTGGGCCCTGACTGGCTCTGCGTGATCCTCTCCCGGCTTCTGTGCTGATCCTCTGGTTACTATCTTTGCATCTCTGCTTCTGTATTCACTGCCCCTCAGCTGCAACTCTGGTCACTCCTTCGATTTCCTCAGCAAATCCTGCCCCAGAAAATCGAATTCTTGATCAACTCGTTGTGTTTTCCAAGTGACCCTCAAACCTCCTCTTATACTTTTCTCATTGACAATTCAACGGCCGAGATTAAGTCCCTAATCAACGACTAAAATTAGATTTGGCTTGATCCATGACTTTTGGACCATTCTAACTCAGTTTTATATTAATTCACATTAATATTTTATTTAGGGACTCCATTAAAAATATTAATTACTTTAATATCTCCCAAACTGGTTAGATTCTGCCCAAACCATTTATGGGTATTAGAGATCTCATGCGCTTTAGCCTCTCCACCAATTTTCGTGGCTAGAGCACATCCGATGCTACCCCAAATCAACACTCCTTCTTAGCGAGGATTGTGCTCTAGTAATACTCCTCACTGAGCATCACCCTGATCATCCAACATCAGTCCTTGTGCCGATGCTAGGCCTGCTGCCCACCATTTGCACTGTTGCATCATGTATTGCTACCCATGGCCCTGTCACTGCCACTACTGCATCCATACAACAACGCTCTCTCATCCTGCTGCATCATGCTGCCCATAGCACTGCCACTGCTAACTGCTGCATTGCAACTCAGTTATTGAGAAGTAAGTAACTGATCTCCCAACTCTGACATCTCCGTCAGGTAGAGAAACCCACGAAGCTGAAACTCCCTTTGTCGCTAACAAGTGCTCCCTCTTTGACCTCTGTGCTATTGCAACCACTCCATGCATCTCGCACTGCTGCCTGACGTTGTCCTGGGAATCTTGCACTGTAGGTCTCTCTGTCGCTCCATCCTCTTCCGTCTCTACTGACATCCGCCAGCACTGCTACTCTTCTTTGGGGCTCCCGTAGCCAGGTATAATCCAAGAGGTTGGGTACCTCAAGGATCCTGCCACTCATCACTTGTAGTCCGTCTGACTACATCTCGATGTCTCCCCACTTTCGCTCAAGTGGCGTGTGAGCACTCGTGGCATAGTCATCATTTGTCTCCACTTCCTTCTCCGCCCTTGCTGGCGCAACCTTGGTCTCTAAGGCCTCTCCCTTGCTCTTCTTCCTTGGACACTGGGTCGCATAGTGACCCAGTTCCCCACAGTGGAAGCATTTGACCTTGGAGAGGTCCTTCTTCTTCCGTTTCTCCTGCTTTCCCTTAGATGCTAGGGCAACATCCACCTCATCCTCCTTCTTGATTCTGACCCCCTTTTCGCTGCTTCCTGCCTTGGTCAGCCTTCTGATCTCTTCTTGGCGAAGATCCACCCACAGTTCCTCCCAATCTGGAAGGGTCACCCTGCCCAGTATGTTATGGACAAACACCTCCCAGTCTTCTGAGACTGCGTTCAGGGCTGTTCTCACCATTAATTCTTGATCCGCATGGCCCCTATGGAAATCAGCTAATCCCAGATCTCCTTTAATTGATCGAGGAAGGTGTCGATCTGTTCTTCCTTCTGCATGTGGTATGATCACAACTGATTTTCTAGTAGCATCTTCCTCTGCACAGAAGTATGCTAATAGAACTTTGTTAGGGCCTCCCACATCTCACTTGTCGTATTCTTCTCGGCAATATGTGGTACTACATGGTCCTTGACCCCGTTAAGGATGATGCTCTTGGCCCTTGCCATTGCATCCTCATACTTATCGTTATTAGCCGGGTCAACTGGGACCGTTATTGTCCTCAAAGCGAATTGCTTGAGACAGTTCCTGTCAAGAACGGATAAGATTCTGGCCTTCCAGACTATGAAGTTTGAGGCTCCGTCCAGTCTGTCCTGGTCTCTTACCCCGTTCACTGCCATCTAGCTGCTCCTTTACTTCCCCCCTGGAAATTCTCGGTGTGACTCCCTCTGAGCCTCGATTTCCCTCCTGGAAACCCCTTTGCCAATGTCGAGATGCCCCCACTTCGATCATTAGTGCAACTGCACTACTGATCCAGATTTCTTGGCTAGAAATCCTCGGCAGCAATTCCCTCCTCCTTGGTCTTGCCTTGTTAGGCACTGTTCTGACTATAGTACCCCACTAGCTTCACTCTGCAACTTACCCACAGCCTCCTAAGCCCTAACAAACTGAAGGTTAGAGCTTCTAGGCTCTGCGCAATCACGACACCAGCAAAATCTGCACCTCCGGCTCATAGGCATCAATCCTTCTTGACTGAGAAAGATGATCGGGCACTGCATAGGTCAAGTTTGCTCCTCTCTGCCACTGCGCTGATCCTTTTCCTTGCTCAGACTTGATGACGTAGGCACTGTGTCACCCCTTCTTTGCTGCTTCTCTGCTAGGAACAACTTCTGTCACTTGGGACAATTGTTTTCTGCTGCTGCTGCTCTGCTCGGTTGATGTCCTCAGTTCTCCTGTGATCTGCAACCACGCTTTGATACCATGTTGGGATTTCTACGTCTAATTGTTAGAAACCCTTCATGTACTTTTCTGATTTATTTCTGCCTACTTGTTCTATTAAATTAACATGCTATTTACCACGTAAATACTTAAAATAAATACAAGTACATGCTCAACACATTACAGATCATCAACTGAAGGAAACAAAACAAGCACACAAGTGACACCATTGTTTTTGGACCAATGTCCCCAGAAAAACCCATTGTGGGAAAACCGATGCAGCTCTCTGAGGGTTTTAATTATTAAGTAGTTTCAGAATACAATCTGGGTGCCAAAATCGGTTCACCCAACAGAGAATAATCTCGGCAGTAGTACCTCTCAGTTGGAGGTAGATATTCCGGCTAAAATCCCGGAGAAACAATCCCACAACTCTCAGCTTCTAATCTGCCCCACGAAATCTCCAACGTCTGCCTCTAGGGACTGCGTCAGCCCTTTCTGACCCAACGTCTTCCCAGCGTCACCCTAACTCGCCCTGCGTCAGCCTCTGGAGGCACTACATCAACCCTTAGAGCCTCTGCATCACCCACGCAGGCTCTCTGAGGCATTGCGCAGCTCCTGGCTGCCTCTGCTTCCCTCTCTCCTGGCGTCTGTGCCGATCCTCCTGGTACTATCTCTGCCTCTCTGCTTCTGTATTCATTGCCCCTCAGCTGCAACTCTGATCACTCCTTCGATTTCCTTAGCAAACCCTGCCCCAGAAAATCGAATTCTTGATCAACTTGGTGTTTTCTCCAAGTGACCCTCAAACCTCCTCTTATACTTTTCTCGTTGACAATTCAACGGTCGAGGTTAAGTCCCTAATCAAAGGCTAAGATTAGATCTGGCTTGATCCATGACTTTTGGACCATTCTAACTCAGTTTTATATTAATTCACATTAATATTTTATTCTCCCTAAGTTTAGACTTAGGGACTCCATTAAAAATATTAATTATTTTAATATCTCCCAAACTGGTTAGATTCTACCCAAACCATTTCTGGGTATTGGATATCTCATGTGCTTTAACCTCTCCACCAATTTTCGTGGCTAGAGCACATCCGATGCTACCCCAAATCAACATTGATCATGTCCACTTCTAGCTTATGTTGACGACTGTAGGTGCTAAGTGCCATGGAAACTCCCAAGACTTGGAATTTGGACCTAGGTGATACCATATTAATGGGAAAGTGCTCATCCTCTTGTTCCATGGCAAGGCTACACACTTTTAGGAGGACACAAATATGTACCCGCTTTCAGTGCAACATTGCGTTCTAGCCTAGGTTGAGCAATCAAACATCCATCACTAGGCTTGTCTCTTTGGCTCCAAATGCTAGGAGAGCTTCCATTGATTGCCTTCGATCTAACCCCATGATCACCGAGTGAAGTTTTTGCGTAAGGCACTGTGGAGTTTTCACAAAATATAGAGGATGGAATGGAATCAAACATAAACCCTAATTTTACAATAGAGAAAATATAAGCAAAAAACAACCCTAGAAGAAAAAAGTGCAATACTTGAGAAATACCCTTAAGCACCAGGTTGACTTTATTAGAAAATGAATTGCTTGATTTTATAGATGAGGGAGAGGATGCATAACACAATATTGATTTTGGGACCACACACATTACTAAAATAGGTGGTCAATTGTGGCCAAAAGTGAAGAATACCAATAATTTCAACAACCTCCTTTGTGCTAAATGAGGGCCATGTTACCGATCAAAATGGGCAACCCCTTAGAGAATTTTTTTCTCCTTTTTGATCAACCATCCAACCAGCTTCCATATGATGATTGACATATAGCTTTACTTGAGAACTCTCTGTTGGAAATACAGAGAGGGGGGGTGAATCAATATTTCTTTTACAATTGTTATTTTACCAGTTAAGATCACCTAGATAAAACACAAAATGAACAATTACAGAGATAAATGATTTTATTAACAAGAAATTGGTGAGCACTCCAATCCTCTTTACAACGAATCACAAGCTCCAATTTGTACAACAATTTATTCTAGGGCTCCAACCCTAAGGACACCAATCCCAAAGTCAAATCAATAAAAAAAAATTGTAGGGTTCCAACCCTAGTTGAAGACACCAATCTTCAATCTACCAGTCTCCAATGTAGTCTTCACGATGCTCCAACCTCTAGGATTCCAACCCTATCTTCCACAGGGCTCCAACCTTGTCTTTTTTATGACTCCTATCCTCTAGGGCTCCTACTCTCTCAATTTGCTTCAGCTTCTTCAAAATAGGTTTAATGGCTCTTCAAAGCTTCCCAAAATCTTCTACAACAATCCTTGACAATGTCTTCAACAATGACCTCAATCAATCTCCAATACCCTCAACTCATTAATGACAACTTTATGATCCACAAAAGGCATCTCCACAAATCTTCATGATACCCGAGCAACTTCCTTCAAGGTCACTCCATGAGGGTTTCAATCATGCTCCAAAGATCTCCAAGAATCTTCAATAAGCTACTCCAAGAATTTTCCAAGACAATGAAGGATTCTCCAAGGTATGCTCCAAATCTTCAAGAATGCTTCACAAATCAATAATTCTTCACAAGTCTTTAACAAGTCTTCACAAGATCTTCAAGAAGATGTTCAAGCATAGGTCTAAGGTTGTCCACAAGACTTTAAGTCCTTCAACAAAGTTTCTCTTCAATGACTTTCTTAATGAGGACTTCAACAAGGGTTTCAAGGCTACCTCCAAGATCAGATCTTATAGGTCTTCCAGATGTCTTCAATAAATGCCTTAAGGTGTCAATAAGTTGCCCCAAGAATTTACGAGAATGTCTTCAAGTACCTGAGTGTTGCCTTCAATGCTTCTGCAATACACAACAGTCTTCAGAATCTCCTTAAGTGTCCTTCAATAGTGCTTCTAGTAGTTCTCCAACAATGATCTCAAGTCAGCTCCAAAAATATGTCAATGCTTCCTGCGCTTCAAGACTGTTGTAAACACCTTCAACAAAGATGAGAAATGACTATCCAAGATTTGCTTTTACTGCTGTTGTCTCCTTGTATCAGTGAAGTGACAACTTAGATGTGGTTGTCATATGATCCCGCAAACACATGTAAAGCAGTTCTTGAAATTTTGGCATAGGTCTGAGGTTCCTTTTTGTCTAAATTGAGGTGTGTTCGCAAACTTTAAATGCAACAGATCACAGGTCAAAATATTATTACTACAAGTCCAAGATTTATGCATGAAAAAGGTCTGTTATTCTTCCCACGGGTCTAAGGTTTATTGGTATCCAATGTTGTTGGATCCCCTGCTTCCCCAAGGATCAGGAGGTGGAATCACGTCCTGTATAGATTTGCCACCGATCCTCTAGTGGAACTACGGATCCGAAAATTGGATCCGCGGTTCTGCCATTTTTTGGCGATTCCTGGAAAATCAGATCCGCGGGGGCCCGATCCACGGTTCAAGCTGCCCAATCCACAGATTCAGAAAGGATCGACTGTGGATCTAGGGAGGTTTGGGCATGTATTCATTGCGGATCGCGAGCGAATCTGAGAGAAGTTGGACGGTTCACACGGTTCCGCAGGGCTTTTTTGTTTTTTGTTTTTGGAATTTTAGAATTGTTATGTGAGGAACTATGATTTCCGAATACTCCCAAGGTGCCCCTTGATGCTTCCTAGATGCTTTCTAATGGTAATGTTAAATTCTTAAAGTAAAAGTGACATTCATTCATTTTCATCCTTTTACTTAAATTTTCAACATTACCATGAAATGACTTAGAATGTTTGAGAGCGGTTCCAACCTCATCAGACTTCATATGGAGAATATAATTTTATATCCTATTCAAAATTTGTTAAAATTTGACAGCTCAGGGATGAATTTCTCTTAGAAGAAATCATATCTTTTAATTTTGTTTGAATCACCTATAATAAAATTTCATTTTTAACAATTCTAATATGACTTTCCAAAAATAGTAAGTCACATCTCAATTTGGAAGTGAGTTTCCAAAAATAGAAAGTCATGTCTAAATGATCAAGGATAATCTCGACATATGGAATCCATTTTAAAATCAAATCAATCATGATCATACAAGTCAATAATTAATATTTTTATCCTTACTAGTATTATTTTTATGATGATACTGTTATCTATAGATAGTCTAAAGTCATTTGCCTTTAATGGATTAATAAAAATGAATTCTCTCATGAAATAATTAAATTAAATTGAGTATCTCTTGGAAAATTGAACCTCTCTCTTGGAATAAAATAGTAACTCCACACTTAAGAGAATGTAACTCTCCCTCACTAATTTAATGTGTGGCAAACGTGAAACTCCTCCTCATTAATTGCTCTTTTAACTCCCTCATGCAATTCGATTTGTAACTCTCACCAAATATTCTCTCATGTCTAAGTGTAGCTCTCTCTCTCTCTCTCTCTCCTTATTTCGAATTGTAACTCCTCAAGACATGTGTACCTCTATCTCTATTGTTGGGATGAGTTACACTTCTTCTCAAGCAACTCCTCCCTCATGGAATTTGATTATCTTATTATTGGCTCAAGGCATAAATTTATTTTGTGACTCCTTTCCTTTCTCATCTATTTAAGCAAGAGCAAGTGAGAGTTGATGTAGCATGTTCATTGTGAAGGAGTGTTAGTGTTGAGTGTGTGCAAGAGAAGTGTGAGAGCAAGTGAAGAGTAAGAGCAAGGGAATAGTTGGAGCAAGTGTGAAGAAAAAGCACTGATCAAGAGAAGGATGGGATATACAAGCAAAGAGCAAGAGCACTTCAGCTGCAAGTTGATCAGACATTGGTGATTTTATTCATTCTCATTCTCTCTCCCTCTTTGTACTCTGCTGAACAATTGAAGAAATCTAATAGAAGGAGGATCATTTGGGCTTTACCCTTGTGGGTTTTGCCTCGGTCATTGGACCTAACTCTCATTATCTCATATTTGTGCTTAACTGTCTTCATATGATTCTTAAGTTTATGTTCTATCTACAATTGCTGATCTAAAAAGTTGTGAAGTAGAAATCTACATTCTAAGTAATTGCAACAACATAGAACATTCAATTTTCTGCAAAGTTCATTTAGTTTTCTGCAATGTACATTCAACTTTTTGCTAAGTACTTTCATTTCCATTCAGTTTTCTGCAAAGTACATTCAGTTTTCTGCATAGAACTTTTAAGTTTCTGCAAATAAATTTTTAAATTTCTGCATAGAACTTTCATATTTTAACATGGTATTGGAGCCTTGGCGAAGACAAGTCCAAGGAGACCAGAGATCACCTTGTTACCCACCATTTTGTGGGTGATATCCCTAGGAGAATTTTTTTCTCCAAGATGGTCCTCACCCGGCAACTAGCGGCCCCTTGCAGCCACCAACTAGCTTGTTGTGCCATTTTTTCGCCACCTAAGCCAACCATGTGGTCCCTCACTCATCTGTTATGATTGTATGTTTGAAGGTGGGCGTCCCAAACCTAAAGGTATGTCTTGTCATTTGACAATTGAGTATTGTAGTTTGCTTGTCATGTATATTTTTGGGCATGGATTAATGGGGGGATTTGGTGGAAAGAGTTGGCTAGGTCTGTGCTCTTGTCCCCTTGACCTCTTTTGGATGTTAACCTTGGACCCTAGTCTCGTGGGATCTCTTTTACTGACCTTTGGGCTTTAGGGACAGTACTACATGGGAAACCCTGATATTGGTTGCGTGGTCCCGCTCCCTCATCTACATATATCACTTCCCTTCCACTCATTATAACTCGTTAAAATTGGCAACTAGGGCCAAACTCCATGTGGGTCACCTCATTTGTGGCCGCTGATATTTTTCCTAGATTCCTCTTGTCGAGAGGTGTAGGACTGATCTAAAGATCATTCGATTCCGACAAGTATTTATGAAAATATGAATTTATTTGTAATTATTTGACAAATTGTCAAGGTTGGCCAACAACTAAATGTGTGGCACAAATCATATTAATACAAGTGAGGTTGATTCATTTCAACTCATCTCATCATCTCTCATTCTTCTCTCTCTCCTTGTACGATTGGGTATACACAAGGAAGAGGATCTCTCACACGTGGGAAGCAAGAAGACGCAGGCTGAAAGAGGATGCAGGAAAGAGGACGCAGAAATTGTTGACTACATTGACCGAGTTTGACTAAGGTAGCAGAAGGCATCTTTGACCTGCGTTGACCAAGCGTTGACTCATCAAGGGTGCGGTTTTGGTGTGGTTGCCTCTCCTAGGCAGGCCGCATATTTTGGCACAGAAACCGAGGCAATCTGACCTCTGGTTTGACCAATGTTGACTGCCCTAATTTTGGGCAGCAGGTTGACTTCAGTCAACAACAGTTTGACTTTGTTTTTGGGGCTGTTCAAGGGCTATTTCTTCACACTGTTCGAGGACTAGTTGACTGGAAATTGACCAAGCATATTGGAGGTCAATTTCAACTCGTTTGACCAAGTTTGACTTTGCTGGTCTAGGGTTTGTTGCTGCTGATATAAAATTATAGAATTCTGATTTTGTACTATTTTTCTTTGTTGAACTATTGAAGATAAAAGAAGATTTGATCAAAGGGTTTCCCCGCATTGGGGTTTGTCCCCAGCCAGCCGCCACATCTTGTGTCTCTTGTCTTGGCTTGTTTTCTGTTGATCGTTTAATGTTCTATCTGCACTTTAGTTAATGTATATTTGATTGCTAATCTGTGGCTAATAAGAAGAAAAGAAGTAAACTGCTCTAAGCATAGAACATACCATAATTAAACATGGTATTGAAGCTGAGGTGAAGACAAAGCCCAAGCAAGAGCAAGAGCAATCATCGAAGAGAAGGTTGGCAAGGCTATCCTAAAAACTTCATGGGGTCTTCAACACTCTTCCCCGTCGAAGACAAGCTCCGTGAGAAGTCTGACTATCACGGATGGAAGATGTCTCTCGATCTGACCTTAGAAGATCAGGAAGTGTTGGATCATGTAAGAGGCAATATTGTTGTGCCTCCATCAAATGCATCTACTGCTGCCAAAAGCAAGTGGTCCAAGGGAGAAGACAAAGCAAGGAAGATCATCTGGGACTTTATCGACAAGCACCCGGTGGCCTATGTTTTCGAGCTGACAACCTCCAAGGAAATCTACGATAGACTGGTGAGTTTATTTAAATTTAATGATGCAAATCAAGTTCCGTTCCTTAGAAATAATCTGAAGGAAATTAAGAAGGGCAAAGATGAGAGTATGCAAGCATGTTTCTTAAGGATCATCGAGATCAAGAATGATCTCCTATCTATTGTGAAGAAATTTCAACCCCCACTCCGATTATTAGTTTTCCTTATCACTCCATGCATTTAGTTTTAAATCCAAGCATGATAAAAATTCTAAAATCTGGGAATGATAATATTTTTCTGAAAACACAAATTTAGAGATTTTACAACTACTGAAATTGTAGAAATAAAACACAACAAAATTATGACAGCCACATACAGAAAATAACACAGTGATTTTTGGTTAATGTGACCCTGGAAAAACCCCCTACAACTCTTGGGGAAAACCAGGTTGAGAGTTCTTCTTTATTTCTGAAAATGCTTTTACAAAGAAACTGAAATACACAGTAAAAATTCCAGCAACCACAAATTACAGCGTATCTCGATTTCTGTGCGTGACCTCTGCCTCGAAAATCGTGCCAATCAACAAACAACCAAAACATAAATGTTTACAGCAATAAAACAACATTAAATGCTGTACAACCAACCTCGAAAAATGTGCCCAAAACTCGCTGTCCCTCTTCCTCGATTTCTGTGCCTTTCTCCTGCTATATGGTTTTTCCTTGGGATGCGTGCCAATAAATGTTGCTGCTCAGATTCGCTGAAATGTCTTCTTGCTGCTCTCCTTCACTTCCTCACTACTCATAAATTTTCTCCTTGGTCTCTCTTCTCTTTCTCTCAAATGCTCATGAAAGAATGGATGATCTTTTCCTCTTCTCTTCTCCTTTTATTTTCTAAATGACCTTTTGGGTTACCCTAAGATCTAATGGCTGAGATTCATTTAGATTTAGGGATGAGAATAAATGTGCAATTAATTCTCACTTTCTATTTTTCAACTCACCCACTTAAATAAAGACCCACTTAGCCTTTTATTTCCATAGTCATTTTTTCACTTTCTAATTCTTCATTCACTTTAATAAAGTCACCTTTAAGTTAGAATGTAACTTTACCACTTATAAAGTCACTTTTAAATTATAATGTAATTTTACCACTTATAAAGTCACTTTAGGAGAAAAGTAAAAAATAAATTTGGACACTTTTCCCTAGGCCAAAGATCAAAGCCTTAGGGAACGACTTGTCCTCTGGTACCCAAATTTTAACACTCCCTCTTACTGAGGAAAGTGTTCTCACCACTCCCATCTTGTCTCTGAAGTATACATGCTTGCTGTGTGGTAAGGCTTTGGTGAAACGTCCGCTACCTGCTCATTTGTGGAAATGTACTCAAGCTTGACAACTCCCTTTTGGACATAGTCTCTAATGAAGTGATACTTGATCTCAATATGCTTTGACCTGTCATGAAAAACTAGATTCTCCGTGAGTTTTATGCAACTCTGATTATCACAGTAAATTACTGAAGGTCTCAATGCCTGACCAAATAGACCAAACAACATCTTGCGAAGCCATATGGCCTCACAACTAGCCAAACTAGCAGCCATATACTCTGCCTCAGCTGAACTCAATGCAACTGACTGTTGTTTCTGGCTGATCCACGACACAACTGCCGAACCCAACCCAAAACAACACCCGGAAGTACTCTTCCTATCTAAAGCACAACCTTCCCAATCTGAATCCGTGTACCCTGCTAGTCTCACTCCATCACCCTGTCTATAATCCAGACCAAAAAAGTAACAAAGAATGTGTTTTGCAGCTATCCAGTGCACTCTCCTGGGCTCACACATGAACTGATTCATAGTGTTAACTGCAAAATATATATCGGTCGAGTGTTGACCAAATACATCAAACAACCAATCAAATGTCTGTATAGAGTAGGATCCACCAACTCGGAATCAGAAGCGTGAAGCTTCTTCCAGTTAGTGATCATAGGTGTAGACATGGGTTTGCAGTCCTCCATGTGAAATCTGCTACAAATATCCACAATGTACTTCCCTTGTCCTAGGAAGAAATGCCACTCCTCCTGCCACACCTCCAATACCAAAAAATAATGCATCAAGCTGATATCCTTCATCTCAAACTTTGAAGCAAGATCTCTCTTGCAGCCCTCAATGAGTCTCTCTGCACCAGTGATGATCAAGTCATCAACATACAACACCAGAATGAGAGGCTCCTCACCCACCATAATGAAGTATAGGTTCGGATCAGCCTCACTCTTTGTGAAACCCAACTGCTGCAAGTATGTATCAATGCTCAAGTACCAAGCTCTAGGAGCTTGCTTCAGGCCATAGAGTTCCTTTTTTAATCTGCATACATGGAACTCCTTCCCATGCACCTCAAAGCCCTGCGACACTGCTCAATATGAACCTCCTCCTGAATGAAGCCATTGAGAAATGTAGCCTTCACATCCATCTGGTGGATCTTCCAACCCATCTCTGCTGCAATCGATATAATGGAGCGAATAGATGTATATCGAGCTACGGGAGCGAAGGTCTCCTCATAGTCAAATCCCTCTACCTATGAGAACCCTCTCGCCACAAATCGAGCCTTGAACTTCTCGACGCTGCCATCTGCAACATGCTTTATCTTGTAGAGCCATCTGGAAGTAACAACTGATTTACCTTCAGGCCTCGGCATTACCTCCCAAACATCGTTCTTCATAATAGAAGAATAGTCCTCCATCATGGCCTCTTTCCAAACCTGCTGGTTGGCTGCCTCCTCATAACTAGAAGGCTCAGAGTCAACAATGCTTGTTAGTATGTTACCAATGCCATGTAACTACAGAACCGCTCAGGTGGTTTACTCTCTCTAACCTGTCTCTTTGGCCCAGCAACTAATGTGGTCTCGCGTAAGGTATCTTGAAGCCACTTGGGCTTCCTCTTCCCTGAGCATACTTCTCCCACTGGAGTGAAAGAATCCTCCTCATCATCAAAAGCTTGAACTCCTGAAGGCCTGTCAACTGACCTCATGCCTGAACCTGTGCCTGTAGATGCTGAAGTACCGTGCGAACTGTCCATTAGTGGACTACCCTGTGAACTGCTTTGCGGACTGCCCTGCATGCTGCCCGAATAACCACCCACCTGACTCTGAGAGCCACTGCTCAGTGATGGCCCTGACATTGTAATCGATGTACCTCCTGATCCCTGACCACTGGATCCCTGTGACTGACTCAGTTGCTCCTGAGGGTCTGGTGACTCTGGATACTCTTAACTCACGTGACCTCCTGAAAGTTCTCTCCTCCTTGAACTTCACATCCCGCCTGACAACCACTTTCCTCTGCGTAGGAATATAAATCCGATAAGCTTTTGAGGTCTCGCTATAACCCACAAAGATGCCCTTGTCTGTAGTGGGCTCTAGCTTGGTCCTGTTCTCCTTGGGGACATAGGAATATGTAAGGCACCCAAAGATACGAAAGTGCCCAACATCAGGCTTCTTCCTAGAAAAAGCCTCCTTTGGAGTCACATTCCCCAAGGCATGATGTGGACTCCTGTTCTGCAAGTACATAGTAGTGTTGCAGGCCTCTGCCCACAGAAATAAAGGTAACCCCTGATCATGAAGCATGGCTTTGGCAGCCCCTGCAATGGATCTGTTCTTCCTTTCTGCAACCCCGTTCTGCTAGGGGTAGTAAGGAACTGTGAACTCCCTCCTAATGCCTGCCTCAGCACAAAAATCAACAAACTCACCACGGGTATACTCCCCTCCATTGTCTGACCTGAGGACCTTGATCTTCCTACCTGTCTGGGTTTCCACAAGAGCTTTGAACTCTTGCAAACCGCTTGAAGACCTCACTCTTGGTCTTCAAGAAATAAATCCAGGTCTTCCTGGAGTGGTCATCAATGAATAAAGCATAGTACTCATAGCCACTCAAGGATACATGAGGCATCCGACCACTCACATCGGTATGAATCAAGTCAAGGATCCCGGTCGCTCTACTGTCACTGTTGGGAAAAGGGGATCTGGCAAACTTCCCCATAGCACATCCTCTGCATACATCAAGGTGATCAGAACTGAAATCTGGCACACCAGTGGTGATCTCCTGCAATGTACTTAAGGCCCCATGATACATGTGCCCCATCCTACGGTGCCAAATTTCACACAACTCCGAACTGCTGGATCTGCTGTCGGCCCTGTCCCGGGTGCTGCTTCTCAATGCCATCAGGGGCTAGAATGAGAACTTGTACACCTTGGCATGGCGAACACCAATCTCTCTAGTTGAAGGAGCTGGAGTTCCCCTAGGATATATAAGCACCTGCCCTCTCCTGAACAACACATCATACCCTCCATCCTCAAGTGCTGAGACGGATATCAGGTTCTTCTTCATTCCAGGCACATATAGAACATCTAACACTTTCAAGGGAGGTTTGGGTCCCCTATCAAATGTCAATGTCCCCACAACGACTGCTCTAAGAATGCTGACATCACCAAGTACTACCTCCATATCAGTATCACCCTCTGAAAGCTCTGAGAAGTACTCTCTGACTCCTGTCATGTGGTGGGAAGCGCCACTGTCAACATACCAAATGCTAGAAGATGCTCTACTAGTAGCGGGGAACGCACACTCCCTCTGAACTTGTATGGTAGGTGATCTTGCACTAGTGGCCTCACAAGCTGTGAACCCAAACTCTCGATCAAATCTCTTTGAGAAGCTCTCTGTCTCTGCAGAAGCTGCCATGGGTTTGTCTTTCCTTTTCTTGTTCTTCTTCTTCGGACACACAACAGCATAGTGTCCCAACTTTTGACAATTCCAACATTTGACTTTGGAGTAGTCCTTCTCCTTGTTCCACTGCTGTCCTTTAACCTTGCTTTTTCCTCCACTATTGGAAGCTTGCTTCTTTGCTCTGCCCTTCTTGCCTCTTGCTAACAATGCCACATTGTCATCCTCCTCCACTTGTTTGGCTGCCCCAAGATGGTTCTTTCTTATCTCATTTTGAATGCAATCATCCCACAACCTCTCCCAATCGGGAAGGTTTTCCCGTGCAACGATGCCATCCACAAAATTCTCCCAAGTCTTGGGAAGACCATTCAAAGCAATTCTCACCAACTCAGTGGATGCAATGATCTCACCTACGGCTGCCAACTCATCTCTCTCTGAGCGATTTTTGTGAGGTATGCTGTAGCACTGTCAGTCTTAGCCATTTTAATGGCCTTCAGTTTCTCTTTTAGGACCATTTTTCTGTTTTCATTTGAGCTCTGGTAAAGACTGGTCAAGGCTATCCACATTTTATGTGCATAAGTCTTTCCTCTCACATGAGGAATGACATGGTCTTTGATTCCTTCCAGAATCAATCTTTTTGCCTTAGCATTCTTTTTGTTAAACTTTGCCAACTATACAGGGTCAGCAAGTAGTGCTACTGGGTTCTGTGTGGTATTTACCATAATGCCCCAAACTTTTGCTTCTTCAAAGATGCTCGAGATTCTCTCCTTCCATGCACTGTAGTTGTTTTGTCCATCCAACCTGTCTTCAACTCTCAAACCCAAAGACGTTTCACTGTCCTATCAAACTGAAATTTTCAAATCTGTGGTAAAGGTTTCTGTTTTCTGTGTAAAAATCAGCTTGCTGTAATTTTCACTTTGTTGTCCCAAGCTGCACTTTTCAGCCAACCAAGCTTTGATACCATGAAGAAATTTTAACCCTCACTTCGGTTATCAGTTTTCCTTATCACTCCATGCATTTAGTTTTAAATCCAAGCATGATAAAAATTCTAAAATCTGGGAATGATAATATTTTTTCTGAAAACACAAATTTAGAGATTTTACAACTGCTGAAATTGCAGAAATAAAACACAACAAAATTATGACAGCCACACATAGAAAATAACACAGTGATTTTTGGTCAATGTGACCCTGGAAAAACCCCCTACAACTCTTCGGGAAAACTAGTTTGAGAGCTCTTCTTTATTTCTGAAAATGTTTTTACAAAGAAACTGAAATACACAGTAAAAATTTCAGCAACCACAAATTACAACTTATCTCGATTTCCGTGCTTGAACTCTGCCTCGAAAATCATGCCAATCAACAAACAACCAAAACAAAAAAATTTACAGCAATAAAACAACATTAAACGCTGTACGACCAACCTCGAAAAATGTGCCCAGAACTTGCTGTCCCTCTTCCTCGATTTCTGTGCCTTTCTCCTGCTGTACGATTTTTCCTTGGGATGCGTGCCAATAAATGCTACTACCCAGATTCGCTGAAATGTCTTCTTGTTGCTTTCTTTCACTTCTTCACACCTCAAAAATTTTCTCCTTGCTCTCTCTTCTCTTTCTCTCAAATGCTCATGAAAGAATGAATGATCTTTTCCTCTTCTCTTCTCATTTTTTTCTCTAAATGACCTTTTGGGTTACCCTAAGATCTAATGGCTGAGATTCATTTAGATTTAGGAATGAGAATAAATGTGCATTTAATTCTCACTTTCTATTTTTTAACTCACCCACTTAAATAAAGACCCACTTAGCCTTTTATTTCCGTAGTCATTTTTTCACTTTCTAATTCTTCATTCACTTTAATAAAGTCACCTTTAAATTAGAATGTAACTTTACCACTTATAAAGTCACTTTTAAATGAGAATGTAACTTTACCACTTAAAAAGTCACTTTTAAATTAAATTGACTTTACCACTTATAAAGTCACTTTAGGAAAAAAGTAAAAAATAAATTTGGACACTTTTCCCTAGGCTAAAGATCAAAGCCTTAGGGAACCACTTGTCCTCTGGTACCCAAATTTTAACATATTGGGGAAATAGTTCCTGACATGGAAATGACTATCACAACTCTTGGAGGACTGCCACCTGAATGGTATATATTCAGGACTATTCTTCTCAACAATAATGTCATCCTAGGATTTGAGGAATTGATGGCTAGATGTATTCAAGAAGAGACAAGGATGGAAGAGCAAGAAATGCCCACAATTAAAGGCCATCCCTCTGCCTTTTCTTCTCATGCTAAAAGAAGAAACAATTCTGGGGCTAAAGGAAAGGCTGGACCAAAGGGTGGAAGAAAAGGTCAATGTTACAATTGCAACAAAATGCGAGGGAGTGCTTTGATAAAAGGGACTCACACCATGACGATGACCAAATCACTCTCAAGGCAATCAAAGGAATGGCAAGTCCAATGGCAGAGGTAAAAGAAATGTTGTAAATCGAAGAAAAGGACAACCCTTCAAGAAGGCAAGAAATTCCAGGTATGAATCTAATGTTGTTAACAATAACCAAGATGAATATTGTCTACCAGTGGCCCTCTCTACTACTGCTCCCCCGGACTCGCTGGGAAATTGGCTTATTGATAGTGGTGCCTCAAGGCACTTCACTGGTTACAAAGAAGCTCGCTCCAATTTGATAGAAAAAGAGACCAACCTGGAAATTGTTCTTGGGGACAACGCAAAATATCCTATGAAAGGCGTAGGGAATGTCACTCTTTAATTGAATCAAGGTAATACAATTCATTTGCAAGAAGTCCTATATGTACCTGATCTCAAAAAGAACCCGGTCTCCGTTTCAACAATGGAGGACAAAGGCTACAAGGTAACCTTCATCGATGGCAAGGTACGTGTATGGAAAAAGAATTATAAGGAAGCTTTCACTTTTGGGTTTTGAGTCGATTCATTATATTAGGTCGGAGGAAGTCTGCTATGTGTCATGTCTTGTGACACATCACTTCAATTCGAACTATGGCATCGGAGGTTTGCTCACCTTCATTATAAAGCTCTACCCAATGCAAGACAAATGGTGACAGGGATGCTTGAGTTCCGAGTAGAACAAGAAAGTGTATGTCCTGGATGTGCCGAAGGAAAGCTCAAAAGGGGACCATTCCCCTCAAGCCAAAGCAAGACCTCTGATATATTGCAGTTGGTTCACTCAGACATATCTGGTATGATGCCTGTGAACTCTTTGGGAGGATATTTATATTACCTCACATTTATAGATGATTATTCTCGCAAGACTTGGATATACTTCTTGAAAAAGAAGGATGAAGTGTTCACTTGGTTTCGTCAGTTCAAAGCCTTGATCGAGAATCAAACCGAAAAGAAGATCAAGATCTTAAGGACTGATAATGGGACTGAGTATGAATTCAATGAGTTCCATGGCTTTTGCAAAGAGACTGGCATTAAGAGGGAGACTAGAACACCATATACTCCTGAGAAAAATGGTGTGGCGGAAAGGAAAAATCGTACGATTGTGGAAGCTGTCCATGCTATGCTTCACGACCAAAGACTTCCGAAGTTTCTATGGGTCGAAGCTGCGAATACCGTCGGATGCCATCATCAAGCATTGGGTTCCAAGACTCCCGAAGAGATGTTCACTGGTAAGAAACCTGATGTATCTCATTTTAGAATTTTTGGAAGTTCGGTATATTTTCGTGTGCTAAAGGAGAAGAGGAAAAAATTGGGTGCCTCTGGAAAGAAAGGAATCTTCGTGGGCTATAGCAAAAACACTAAGGGCTCTAGAATCTATGTGGTTGGTCAAAGGAAAATCGAGATTAGCCATGATGTCACCTTTGACGAAGATATGGCTCTTAGCAAAGTTGACAATCTTCCTACTCAAAGGGGATCTAAAGAAGCTGACACCAAGGAACCAAAGGAAGATGAGACGATGCCCGATGTGGAAGAACCTATGGATCTTATTGATCCCCCTCCATAAGAGCCTTCCTCTTCTAGGAAGAGGCCTTCATGGCTTAGGGGCACACTTGATGATGCTGAAGGGCACGTTGCACCCAGGGGAACCTTTTGGGAAAGTAAGAAGCCGACCAGGTATCAGGGATACTTGACCATCATGAGCACGATCATCCAAAATGAGCCTTTGTCATTTGCAGAAGCTGTCAAGCATCAAGTATGGAAGGATGCTATGACTGAGGAATATGAGTCCATCATGAAAAAGGATGTCTGGGATGTGGTCCCCAGACCCCAGGACAAAGTAGTTGTCACTTTGAAATGGATTTACAAGATAAAGCATGCAGTTGATGGAAGTGCGGAAAAGTATAAGGCTCGTTTTGTCGCCCGTGGCTTCTCTGAGAAGGAAGGTATAGACTATGACAAGATATTTGCACCTATTGCCTGATATACCACCATCTACTTGATCATAGCCCTTGCTGCTTCGCAAGGATGGAACCTACATCAGATGGATGTCAAGACCACGTTTTTGCATGGTTCGATCAAAGAGGAGGTCTATGTGGAGCAACCCGAAGGATTTGAGATTCATGATCGAGAATCTCATGTGTGCAGGTTGAAGAAGGCCCTCTACGAGCTGAAGCAAGCACCCCGAGCGGGGTATGAGAGGATCGATAGCTACTTGATGGAGCTGGGATTCAGTAGGAGTGAGGCCGACCCTAACCTTTACTTTAGGGTTGAAGATGACAATCCTCTCATATTGGTGCTGCACGTTGACAACCTCTTTCTAACAGGTGCAGACCCTCTCATTCACAAATGTAAGAGGGAGTTGGCTTCTGAATTTTAGATGAAGGACCTAGGACTGATGCACTATTTCCTAGGACTAGAAGTCTGGCAGAAGCCAGGGGGGATTTTTCTATCTTAAGGAAAATATGTGGTGAAGATATTAGAGAGATTCAGTATGGTGGATTGCAAGCCCGTGACTACCTCGATGGAGCTTGACTTCAAGAAGTTAAGCAGTAGTGTCGCCGGACCCGTTTTACGAAATGCTACCGAGTATCGTCAACTCATCGGAGCATTGATGTTCTTGGTGAACTGTCATTCGAATATATGTTTTGCAATCAACACGTTGAGTCAACATATGGTTGAGCCTCACCACTCACATTGGATTGGTGCCAAGAATCTGCTGAGATATCTTCGTGGCACAATCACTCATGGGTTGAGATACACTGCCGGAGATGTGAGACTACATAGATATACCGATGCTGATTGGGCAGGCAGTGTGGTGGACCGAAAGAGCCCTTCCGGGTGCTGTTTCTCTTTGGGATCTACCTCGATATCCTGGATGAGCAGGAAGCAGAAGTCAGTGGCTTTGAGCACCGCCGAGGCAGAGTATATCGCTGCTAGTATGGCCTCTTGTGAGGCAGTCTAGTTGCAAAAGCTCTTCAGTGAGCTGTTTGGATTTACATTGGATACCACCGTGATCCTGTGTGACAACCAGAGCGACATTCGTTTATTAGAGAATCTTGTATTTCATGATCACTCCAAGCATATCTATATCAGGTACCACTATATTCGGGATATGGTGCAGCGGAGAGCAATAAGGCTCCAACATATCGGTACAAACGAACAGGTCGCTGACATTTTGACGAAGCCCCTAGAAAAGGTCAAATTCTTGACTTTACGAGAACGAATTGGTGTCGTTTAGAGACCCTCTTATGAGGGTAGAGTATGATGTATTGAACTCTGGGAGCTCCAGGGGGCGCGAAGTACTTCTTGGAGCGACATGCGATCACAGGGCGACTCACCATCCCCTGGTGGTGCACTATGTACAGGGTGAAAGGTTCAACCTTCCCCTGTGACACCCCGTGGCGACTGTAGGACAGGATGATTAGTTCTCCGTGTTGACTATGGAACAGGATGATTAGTTCTCCTGTGGGCCAGGATGATTAGTTCTCCTGTGGTGACTGTTGGAGAGGATGATTTGTTCTCCTGTGGACAGGATGATTAGTTCTCCTATCGAGGCATCCTACCCATGCAGTCTGGGACTCATGGGAAGTACCTCTCATCTAATCAATGAGTAGGGAAATGGGGTTAGGGACCATTAGTAGTACTATCGATGGACGCATCGTTGTATCTACCATACTCACTATGCTAGGATGACCTCCATTGATCTTGGATCAATGATACTGATCTGGGATCAGTGAGAGTGGTATGACACACTCTGAGACTAACTTCGGGTCAGTGGAGGATGGTATGATACATCCTCGATCATTTCTTCTTCTTCATTGTTCGAGCAGAGCAAAGCAGAGCAGGGCCAAGCAGTGCACGACAGTGCATTTGATGGCTGGGATAGTAGCGGCAGTCAGACGGATTGCAGATGGAGTTCTCCCTAGTTGAGAGAGAGTGTTAAAATTGGCAACTAGGGCAAAACTCCATGTGGATCACCTCATTTATGGAAGCTGATATTTTTCCTAGATTCCACTTGTCGAGAGGTGTAGGATTGATCTAAAGATCATCCGATTCCGACAAGTATTTATGGAGATATGAATTTATTTGTAATTACTTGACAAATTGTCAAGGTCAGCTAGCAACTAAATGTGTGGCACAAATCATATAAATACAAGTGAGGTTGATTCATTTCAAGTCTTCTCATTATCTCTCATTCTTCTCTCTCTCCTTGTATGATTGGGTATACACAAGGAAGAGGATCTCTCACACGTGGGAAGCAAGAAGACGTAGGCTAAAAGAGGATGCAAGAAAGAGGACACAGAAATTGTTGATTGTGTTGACTGAGGTAGTAGAAGGCATCTTTGATGTGCATTGACCAAGCATTGACTCATCAAGGGTGCAGTTTTGGTGTGGCTACCTCTCCTAGGCAGGCCGTAGATTTTGGCGCAGAAACCGAGGCAATCTAACCTCTGGTTTGACCAGCGTTGACTGCCCTAGTTTTGGGCAGCAGGTTGACTTTAGTCAGCAATAGTTTCACTGTGTTTTTGGGGCTGTTCAAGGGCTGTTTCTTCAGGCTGTTCGAGGGCTAGTTGACCGGAAATTGACCAAGCATATTGGAGGTTAATTTCAACTCATTTGACCAATTTTGACTTTGCTTATCTAGGGTTTGCTGCTGCTGATATAAAATTATAGAATTCTGATTTTGTACTATTTCTCTCTGCTGAACTATTGAAGATAAAAGAAGATTTGATCAAAGAGTTTCCCCGCATTGGGGTTTGTCCCTGGCTTGCCGCCACATCTTGTGTCTCTTGTCTTGGCTTGTTTTTTGTTGATCGTTTGATGTTCTATCCACACTTTACTTAATGTATATGTGATTGCTAATCTGTGGCTAATAAGAAGAAAATTAATAAACTGCTCTAAGCATAGAACATACCATAATTAAACATAACCTCATTCATCATTTTTCCCATCTGTGTCCATATTCCTCTACTGGGTCCTCATAGGGTTAGCCTTCCCCCTCCCCTTGCCGACACCTTGGGTCGGGCCTGGAATGATGCCCTAGAGGTTGATGCAGCTGAAAAGAAAAGTAAAAGCATAATTGGCCACATTCAACAGGAAAATGTACCACAAAATGTAAAGGATGGTCAGGACAAAAACATTTAGCATGTGGGCAAAATCCAATACATGAGCTCTACCCCATCATCATGGTCATCACCCTGGTTCCTACAGGCCCTAGATGAACCTCCTTTATCATTCAGGATCCATGATTGTCCCAACCCTTGGTGGGAAATGAACCGCCCTACCTTAAAGGGGGTATCCACTGCATGATCTTATCCCTTGAGCCCCAAACAGTCAATTAAAGAAAAATCATAAAAGGCAAAAGGCATATGAAGAAGGGTGGAAAAATCAAGGCCAGGGCACCTCATGTACCACGATTTCTCCCTCCTATACGTTATATACCCAAGTGTGGGCTTCCCTTTTATTAGCTACCCTTGTACTCAAGCATGTGGTCGAGGGTTGCCCCTTGTCATCCCCTACTCCATTCATCTATTTATCACATGCCACCACCCTTTAACTTTAAGGGATGTACCTTGGACATACTATCCCCTTTAGAAGTAGAAACCACCTAATATGATACTTGGTTAAGCCCATTTGGAGCTTGGAGACACTAGCACACTCCAAAGCCCACTATGGAAGGGCATGCCATTTTGAAGTTCCCACTCGTTGTCCATGGTTTGTAAGCTCTTTTATTCAATTTTCTTGATGACTTGTTGTACTAGAAGGCTAGGGGATGCATTGGATCTCATTCCGGATTATAGGTGGTCTCCATTTTGGGTTTGGTCTCCCTATATGGGGTCTTAACCCTCCAGAGCATATGTAGGGTGTGCGTTGAGAGCTATGGGCCTCCACAACAGTAAACAACACTCCATGGTCCCCAAAGATGTTCATAGATTGCTCGGTATTCACCTATTGGACGAGGAAGAGGCACTTGTTTCACCTTTGCCCAGCTAGTCCCACAGTTGTACCATGCACTTGGCAAATGACCCAGGACTTGTATGCTGATGTGGCATTACTTACACCATCATCTGAGCCCTTACAGATGGTCGATAGGGATCTTCGATTTACTTGGAGACCCAAGAGGTCACTTGTGTGCCCTCACACCCATTGGGAGTACCACAGGTTTATTATGTGGAGAACAAGGGGCCAACCCCTTGTCCATTACTTTTGAAAGTCTTATTCCTCATTATGGCACTTATGGACTTTGTTGGGCTTCTTAGAGAGCGCAACGACATGTATTATTGATCATTCGACTTCTTGAGAGGCCTGTTATTTTGTTTATGAGCTAGTTTGGTGGGCTTGTCACCAAATGTTAGTTATTTGCACATTATTTTTATTTTAGGGGCTAATGTAGGCCCAAGTAGCTAAATCAAACTCATTAGGAGTGTATAAATACAAATGATGAGAGTTCATTTCTCATCACCACTTGGTTTGGACTTGCATCTCTCTAGATTTTCGCTATTCCTTCTTGGTGGACGAAATTTTGGAGCATGGATGAATTTTGATGTTTGGACTATTTCTTTCTGTCTTGGAGCTTCTTGATTGGCAATTTGTTGATGGTTGGATATATTCTCTTACATGTAAGCACAAAATTTAATGCTATTCTTTCTTTTACTTTGTCATATGCATTGATGATGGGATTTTTGCTATACTAAGGCTAATTGCTGCATGCATTTACTGCGAAATTGTGAAATCATTTTTCTATATATCATCTCTCTATGTATGGGCCATGTATGTTGAACAAATTTTCTTAGGGATAATTCTATGGTTGAATTCATCTTGATAAGCCATCTCATCTTGCAAAACAAAGTATAAAAGCTTTTAAGGTCACTCTCCTTTGCCCTAATGACAAGCAAAGTGGATCTTGAAACCTCCTTGACCTAGAAACAAAGTCCATTCTCATATTCTTCTTGACTCCAATCTCCCCAAAGGATTAAGCATTGGTCTACCATAAGGTGATCACCTAAAGAACCGTTTTTCTTCACCTCTCCTTCTTTATTCTAGGTATAGCAAAATTAGGGCTCATAGGGATCATTTTGCACCTTTAAGTGAAAATCATTTCTTCGATCCCCTTCTCCTCCTTGTTTAGGTCAAGTTCATTATTGGTTGCTAAATTGCCTCCTTTTGACCTAGACTGGGTCCACTTGGTCGCGTGTGGTCCCCTACCTCATCAAATTAATTCTTCAAAACTACTTGGGAAACCAAGTTCCATAAGGATTTAGGGATTGGGAAGCTCCCTTACAATTCACACTCCTTAAACCTAGCCCTTAAATTATCATCCCCTTTTCCTAGAAAGCTTTTTACCTTGCTTAAGAAGCAAGCAATTCCCATTTTTGAGTCTCCCCTAGGAAAGGGTCCCTGGGATCACTTCACACCAATCTTAGTTGATCTATCCTTCATAAATGTTTCTCTATATATCGGGTCTCCTCCCATCGATGAAAGTCAGTAAAGAGTAGGAAGCTTTAGCTGTGGTGATAGTGGGCTTTAATTTCATTGTTGCTCTTGACCTAGCAAGTGCCCCTCTAGGAACCCCTGCTAGTTTGAACAGTGACACATCTGAAGAGACCCCACTTACTACCAAAGTTTTTTTGATCAAGATAATTTCATCCTACTTCAAGGTAGAGGAGAAGCTGAATGATGCTTCAAACTTTGGTCCATGGAAACCAAGTCTAGATATCACTCTGGAAGAATATGAAGTTTTGGAATATGTTGAAGGCACAATAGCTGATCCACCAAAGGATTCAAGTGTTGCTGTCAAATCCAAACATAAAAAAGGTGAAGTCAAAGCTAGGAAAATTATCCTTGATTCTCTTAGTGATCATCTCATTATTTATGTTTCTAGTTTGAAGAAAGCTAAAGAAATGTATGACAAACTAATTGGCATGTTTGCAATTAGTAGCTTGAACCAGATTATTTCCTTGAAGAATCCGCTTAAGGACGTCAAGATGAATAGAGGAGAGAGGGTTCAAGCATACTTCCTGAGAATGACTAAAATCAAGAATCAACTGTCAACAGTTGGTGAAGTTGTAACCGACAAAGAAATGGTGTTGATTGCGTTTGGAGGCTTTTCTCCTGTTTGGGAGACTTTTATCACCACCATTAGCAACATCAACACTATTCCCACATTTGATGAGCTCCTGGGAAAGTGTATCCAAGAGGAGGCTAGAATGATCTCTAGAGGGAGAATTTCACAGCATGAAGAAGGAAAACCTACTTCTTTTACAACCTATGACAAGAGAAAGAAAGACAATAAAAAGAAATCTGATTTCAAATTAAATAAAGGGAATCTAGACATATCAAAAGTTAGATTCTTTAACTGTCAAAAGCATGGTCAATTTGTTCGTGACTGTAAAGAAAGAAGAAGAACACCTAGATTCAAAAACAAATCTGATTATAGAAAAAACTCTTCTAAAAATCAAAGTAAAGGGCATCCTAAGAAAACAAAAAATTCAAGATATATAAATAATGCAACAGAAACTTAATCAGAATATTTTTTTTGTTTTCGCTCTTTCCAATTCTTCTTCTACAGATTCATTTGATAGCTAGTTAGTTGATAGTGGTGCTTCCAAACATTTTACTGGTTACAAAGAAGCACTCTCTAATTTAGTTGAGAGGGAGACTAATTCTACCCACCAAGTTAAAGGTTATGGTTCAGTTTCATTTTAGTTAGATGATGGCAAATCTATTTTTCTGCAATATATTTTCTATGTACCTGGTTTGAAAAAGAATCTTGTATCCATATATGCTCTAGAAGATAAAGGATTGAAAATTGCTTTTATTAATGGAAAGGTTCTAACCTGGCCTTTGAACTCAAGTATGAGAAAAGCCTTCACTTTTGGATCAAGATGTGAAGGGCTTCACAAAGTCAATGGTATTGATTTTCAGTGTGAGCTATGGCACAAAAGATTTGCTCAACTACACTACAAAGCCTTACCTCATGTAAGGAAGATGGTTTATGGAATGCCTGAGATCATAATGGATCATGAAGGAATTTGCCCAGGATGTGGAAGTGGAAAGCATATAAAGGGACCATTCCCTTCAAGCAAAACAAAAATTAGTTAGACACTTAAGTTCATACATTCTGATTTATGTGGACCTATGCCTGTTAGTTCTCTTGGTGGCTATTTGTATCTCATGATTTTTGCTGACGAATTTTTTGGAAAGACGTGGATATTCTTTTTGAAAAAAAAGGGGAAGCATTTGACATGTTTAGAGATTTCAAGGCTTTAATTGAAAATCAAACCAGAAAGTTGATCAAAGCTTTCAGATCTGATAATGGGGGAGATTTCACCTCCAATGATTTTAATGATCTTTGCAAAGACGTCGGAATAAAGAAAGAAACCATTGTGCCATACAATTCACATGGTGTGGTTGAGTTGAAGAATAGAACCATTATGGAAATGGTTAGAGCCATGCTGTATGATCAAAAGCCACCAAAGTTTTTGTGGGGAGAAGCTGCAGATACTGTTGTCTATGTGCAAAACAAAACTCCTCATCAGGCCTTAAACAATAAGGCTCTTGAAGAAGTCTTCACTGGTAAAAGGCCCGAGGTGAGTTATCTGAGAACCTTTGGTTGTCCTATATACTTCCATGCTCTAAAAGAGAAAAGGAACAAGCTGGAAGCTTCAGGTAAGAAACGTACCTTTGTTGGTTATTGTGATAATTCAAAAGCTTATAGAATTTATGTATATGGTCAAAGAACTATAGAGTTTAGCAAAGACGTAACATTTGATGAAGACTCAACTCTTAGAAAAGCAAGAGACTCTCCTCCTCTTGCCATTGTTGAAAGACATGCTGTTAATGAAAAAGAGGTTGCTTCTGAGTTTGAACCGAAACCTGAGAATGAGCTTGCTGATAATCCAATGGGTTCCATGGATCCTCAAGATCCTTCACCACATGATCCTCCTACCAGAAAGAGACCACTATGGCTGCGAGATACCTTGCAAGATGCTGAACAACATGCTGCCCTAAGAGGAACGTTCAAAGAAAGTAAGAAGCCAAGTCAGTTTCAAGAGTATGTCGCTGCCATGAGCAACAACATTCAGGTAGAACCAGGGTTGCCGGGGAGTGACCTCCCTCAATCCCGCTCCCAATCCGCGCTTCCGACCTAAAAAATTCGCTCCCTTGTTTTTTTGGGAGCGATGGAGGGAGCGTCGCTCCCGTTGCTTCGGGAGCAATTTCTCCAATCGGGGAGCGTCGGGGAGTGATTGCTCCCCAGTTGGAAAAATCGCTCCCGACCAACGGAGAGCGACGCCTGCACAGTCGAGAGAGAGGTGGTGACGGCATGGAGAGGGAGGGAAGGGGAGGGAAAAAGGGAGAGAGGGAAGGGGAGGGAGGGGAAATAAATAAACCCTTTCCCCTCTCATTATTTACTTCATCCTAAGTGAGAGAGAGCAAGAGAGTTTGGAGAGAAAGGAGAGGAGCTTGGTGAGAGAGGAGCTTGGAGGAGTTTGAAGAGCTTGCAAGGGGAGATTGGAGGCCAAAGAGGTAGGATCTACACTCTAATCTAGCAATTTTTTTTATTTTTTATTTTCTTTTTTTTTATTTCTTTTATTTAGTTTTATATTTATATTTATTTTATATATATATTATATATATATATAATATATATTATTTAGTTTTATTTTTATTTTTATTTTTATATTTTTTTTTTCTCTATTTCCCATTCCCATTCTCATTCCATTTTTTTTGTAGATTCAAAACTTCAAATTTCAAACATCATGGTTATATTGCTTGGCATTTTCTTCTTCTTGGTTCCTTTTTTGGTTATTATGGTGTTGGAGAGTAGAAAAAGGAGGGTTGAGAATGAAGCACGGGATGAAGAAGTGGGTTATAGTGGATTTGATGAAAACCCTAGAGAGGAGTACCTTGGTGAGGAGGAGCTGGAGGAGAGAGAACATGAGTCAGCTCAAAAAACTAAACAAGACCAAACCCCATTGTGGAAATATGTTAATAGGTCTGAAGTAGGGAAAGAGGGTGGAACCACTAAATTTCACTGCCCCCATTGCAACAATAATTACACAGGTTCATACACCCGTGCCAGAAAGCACCTCTGTGGGAAAAGGCCATGGGATGGAGATAAACAAATAGGAATCAAAACTTGTACAAGTGTGTCAGCAGCAAATAGAGCCAAATACATAAGGGAAGAGGAGGAAGCCCAATACAAATCTAAAAAATCAAAGGGTTTCTTTGAACCAAGCTCACAATCACATGCACAAAGAACTCCTTCAGCCTCCTCCCATGGCAGTGGATATGGAGGCATAGGGTCATCAAACATCTCTTTAAGGCGTAGAACCATATCAGATTTCCTTGGTGAAGGGTGTAGGAATGATGTGGATTCAAAAGTTTACCGGTTTCTCTATGCATGTGGGATACCATTTAATGTTCTTCGCTCACCTTATTGGCATGAAATGGTTTTTGCCATAAATGATGCCCCTAAAGGATACAAGAGCCCTGGGTATGACAAGGCTAGAACCGTTGGACTTGATCATG
>APFE030649613.1:4138-38679 GCA_000404065.3 Pinus taeda | reverse complement strand
GTGGAAAGAAAACAACAAGTGGGAGAATGTTGGGTTGTGTTATATTCTTTCCACGACTAGCCCACGTAGTTAACCGAGTGGTTAGAAGGGGGGGGCGGCGGATCCCCCCCTTCGTTGCGCTGATTGCGTAACAGGGGGGCCACAGGGGGTTTGAGGCGTGTAGGTAACCCCACTCTATGGGGTCTAGGGCAGCACCCCAGAAAATTTTTATTTTGGAACCTATGTTAGGTTGGGCGGACCCACCTATGGTTTTGTGCATGATTTTCGCACATGTTTTTGGACGCAATGATTTTTGGTCTATGGTTTTAGACGCAATGGTTTTCGATCCATGGTATTGGATGCTTCGGCATGTATAAATATGTATTGTAACATTGAAAGGATAATAATGAAAAATCACGCTGGTAGTCCCAGTTTTAGGATCCAAGGGAAAATCTCTGTGTATGTGTTTTATGTGTTATGTTCTCGCATTGTTTATTTTATGTGTTTTAGAATTTGTATGCAAGTAATTTTTGTACAGGGTTAAAACCTACACATATTTGAGAGACAAGCTTGGTGAGGTTGATGTATCCTCCCTAGTTGAGAGTGAGAGATAGGCAAATCATTCTTGTCTTCACTTGGGAAGACAAAATGGAGGATTGGCTAAGCATCTGGCAGTCGATACTCTTTCAGGATGACGTAGGGAATCCAAGCTAAGAGTTGTCGTCAACCGATATATTTTGTGGACTAGCTATCCATGATAAGAATAGTCCAAAGAAGGTCATATTCTGTGAACACCCGAGTGGGGTATGTACCTTGAGAGACAATGATGATGGTGTCTATAAATCATTGGTCTCGCCAACATTGTGCTCTGATCTCGTGGACAAATAGAGTTGTTAATCAAGGCATTGCTACGTGACAATGTTGGTTGATATGATGCTAAATAGATGGTCTACCAATTTGGCTCTTCTTATGGGATCTCTTCAGATTGAGAATGTCCATGTACCATTTGAGTACCTCCCTAGTTAAGAGGGAGTGTTGAAAAATGTGTAACTAGGTTTGGTCTTCATAAATACGAAATGTACTTTTTGACTCTTGTAAATTGTAAAATGAAAGAAAAATTATTTGGAGCATGTTTTTTATGCTTGAGGTCTTATTTTATAGGTCAAACACCCATTGATTGGATATACAGATTCTGACTGGGGAGGTAGTGAATAGGATGGAAGAAGCACCACGAGGATATTTTAGTTTGGGATCCTCCATGATCTCATGGATAAGCAGAAAACAAGATACGGTTGCTTTGAGTACTGGTGAGGTTGAGTACATTGCAACTTGTGAAGTAGGTAGAGAAGTTGTCTTGTTAAGGAAGTTGCTATCGGACCTACTTGAAGGACCAATGGACCCTACAACGATACATTGTGATAACACCAGTTGTATATGATCGTTTGAAGACCCAGTATCTCATGGAAAGACAAAGAATATCAAGAAGTATCACTACATTTGGAAGCTAGTACAAGATGGTGTGTTGTAGCTACAGTATATCTCTACCGATGAGCAGGCAATTGACATATTGACGAAATCTCTTCCTAATAAGAAGCTTGTATATTTGAGAGACAAGCTTGGTGAGGTTGGTGTATCCTCCCTAGTTGAGAGTGAGAGATAGGCAAATCATTCTTGTCTTCACTTGGGAAGGCAGAATGGAGGATTGGTTAAGCATCTGGCAGCCGATACTCTTTCAGGATGACGTAGGGAATCCAAGCTAAGAGTTGTCGTGGACCGATATTCTTTGAGGACTAGCTATCCATGATAAGAATAGTCCAAAGAAGGTCATACTATGTGAACACTCGGGTGGGGTATGTACCTTGAGAGACAATGATGATAGTGTCTATAAATCATTGGTCTCGTCAACATTGTGCTCTGATCTTGTGGACAGATTGAGTTGTTAATCAAGACATTGCTATGTGACAATGTTGGTTGATATGATGGTAAATAGATGGTCTACCAATCTGACTCTTCTTATGGGATCTCTTCAGATTGAAATGTCCATGTACCATTTATGAATACCTCCCTAGTTAAGAGGGAGTGTTGAAAAATGTGTGACTAAGTTTGGTCTTCATAAATATGGAATGTACTTTTTGACTCTTGTAAATTGCAAAATGAAAGAAAAATTATTATTATTATTATTTTTGGAGCATGGTTTTTATGCTCAAGGTCTTATTTTATAGGTCAATCACCCATTGAGTGCTTCTAGAGTTTGTCCTAGGTTAAGAAGTCAAAAGAGTCATTGTCATAAGTTGAAGACCCCCTCGAGCACATTGTAACTTGTAAAGAAATTTATTTTTGTCCTTAAAAGCATCAAAATACCCTTCAAGACCAAGTCGGCCTGGCAGCTAGCAAGTCGGCCTAAAATGAGGAGCCACGTCCACCTTGAGGAACCTATGTAAAGGAGGAAACTCGACCTCCTTGAGGCAAATTCATCTCTCACTCATTCAAGCAAAGGAAGAGGAAGAAGAAGGCAGCAAAGAAGGAAGAGGACAAAGAAGACTTGGTTTGGGCTATTTCTCTCTCACATATGCGAAGGAAGGCTAGGGTTTTTGCAGCAAATCTAGGCTTAACCTCTACAAGTTCGATCTTGAAGAAGGGAAGGCAAGAAGGTCAAGTGAAGGTCACAAGAAGCCATCCTCAAGCTCCAGAAGTTAGTGAAAGCGAAGCGAAGGTTTGAGGAAGCCTTGGAAGGCTAAAACGAAGCTTGCATGTGTGGCAGCATCAACTGCAGGAGGGCCAAAAACTTCAGGTCTACAGTGGAGGCCAAAATTCTACAACTGGGGGTTGAAGTTGTGCTACTGGAAGAGATTTGATTGGGTTTGACTTGTTCAAGGAAAGCACATCATCCAGAGAGGTTGGACTTGGTCTTGGAGGGTATTGGTCTTGGTCTAGAGGTCTTCAAATTTATCAATTGAAGAATCTATAAGGAAGAGAAGAGATTTGCGGATTTTCCTCTCAATTAGAGAGGTTTTGGCCCTGGCTTGTCGCCTATATTTTATGTTCTTGTTCTTCTTGCTTTGGTGGTTGTTTGATGATATAGAAACATAATAATAAGTAAATAAGTTAATAAGTAAGAAAAAGTTAGAATACATCACAAGCAGTTATCAATGAAAGAAAAATCACTCTAATCATTGCCCTATAGATTTCTCAACACAATCATGTTGTATAGACTCTAGAGTACTTTCAAGTTTAAATTCCACAAAAAAAACTTCACTGTGTAATCACAACAATGTTTAGAAGGGGCTATGCATCACCCTCAAGATCTAACCAACGGCCCAGATTTTGTATGACAAATTTAACAAGATTTCATATCCAATTTAGTGAAAGGTTTAGTTGGTTTGAGAGTATAACCTCAGGGTCCCTTACTTCCAAAGTATGCCTAGCATTTCATTAGGGAAAATTGCCAGGGCTCTAAATGATGCCCTCTAATACCTATCTAAGTGATTTGTCAGATTAAGTCATGTTCGATGTCTTAACATAACCTATAAGAGAATTATCAATTCTAATATCTTAGTTATTAGCAATAACATTTGCATTTTTTAAAGTTCATAAAGCCTAAGATTACAAGCATTATCATTATATATGAACACTTTCTTAGGCATAAAAGTATTGGCTAAAACTATTAAACCTTAAGAATGGAAAACGATGATGTAGGTCGTAGTGAACTCATTAAAAATGCTCTTGAAAGTGAATTCATCCTTCAATGATATGTCTAGCATGTGATTCCCAACATAAATCTTTAGTGAATGATTATGATGTATAAGTCTTTTGGGTACCTCTTTCCTTCTTGGCCAAGCCATTGAGCAATTTCTCCAACTAATTTTCTTTTAATATACTCTGGAAATATACAGTGAAAGAATATCTAGCTATAGCAAAATCCATCATTCTATCTAATCTTTAAGTGTGAATCATGCTTGCATATTACTTGCTTGATTTTCATAACTTGAGTATCCAATCTAACAAGTAACACTAAAGAGAATTGCACAATCCTATGAACTTCAACAATTTCACAAAACACACCTTATGTCATTCAACTCCATTAGCATTATCCTTACACTTTTGGATATCTTTGAATTTGGCAACCTCCTACAATATTCACTTCTTAAGTTCAATAACAATCAACCACTTCTAAATACAATCTAGTGGGGTCTCCCTTCATATTGTATTTAAATTTGGCCAACAACCCCTCCTAAAACCACCTTTTTAACAAACCATCTGCCACTTTTGGATGTACTCTCAATGAGAGCAGTCAATCTTAAATGATAGAGACAAACATTTTTCTCACTCTTATTTCATGTTGTATATCACACACACACACATCCTCGTTATCTTCACGTAACAACTTTTCAAATTCATTTCTTAATGCTTCCCTATCTCAAAGATAGATTGAAACTCTCATTATCAATTGAATGCGATGTCTTTAAACATCGCAAGGAAACCTTTCACCCATAACTCCTCTCCATCACAAGAACCTAAATTCAAATAGAACAAAGTGTGGTTAACTTTTGACAATACATGTAATGGTGATTGTCATTTAGAAGTATCCTTGTACAATGTAACAAACAAAGTTCAGTTCCGCTCTGATACCAATATAACAAATAGAGTTCGCACTTAAGTTAAATACTCCAGAAGACTTGGAATATGAAGATCTCCATCAAAGATAGAATTGTATATATATATAATGTATGAACGAGAATATGATGATTTGATTATAATTGAAGGTCTCGTATATATACCTAGGCAAGTACCCCTTCACGAATGGTCATATTCTTAGAGACATGCCTCATCAATACTAATTATTAGTTAATTAATTATTGTTTAAAATTATTTTTATTATTATTATATATATTATATATATATATATATATATATATACATAACAATGCCTTCCTCTTCAAAAAGCTTTGTCACCAAAGCTTATTGTTGACAAGGCAATTCCTTTTTTTTATTCATCTTGTAATCTATTTGCAACTTTCGGAATTCTTTGATTTGTCATCTCAAATGATACAAGATGATAGGATACTTCGAGTGATAAATAAAATTGTTGAATTGAGAAGGGATCTAACCATCCTAAATCAATCTTGTGGTTACTGGATACTTTGTGTGAATTTTTATCACAAGACTGAATGACATTGACATTAGTAGTCTTCAGAACATAAGTTCGTTGTTTCTATTCTAAGTGATACAAATATGAGGACTGATTGCATTGTCTGTTCTTGTGATTCAAATGTCGATAAGGAGTTCTTGTTGATTCTACCCTCATCATGCATGTGGCAACATTCTAATTTACTTGAAGTACTATTGTTGTTGAGTTGGTTACAACATCTTCATCTGGGATTTTCATCGCTTGAACTGCAACATATGAATATGTTTTCCCTTCCACTAGTATGTCATCTTCTTGAGTTATGATATTGACTGGAACGGTATTCATTCCTTTTTCTTCAACTTGAATGATTACGTCTGAAGACTTTGATAGATCTTTCGTGATGAGTTCTCCTAATTTGTTTTTCAATGATTTCGTGTCATTTTGAAGTTTCTTAATTTGCGTCAATAATTTCTCACTTTGGTCCTTGAGGCGAGTAACTTCTTTGTTTTTGTCTGCAATAATCTTTTCAACTTCTTTTTTCATATTTTGCATTGCCTTCTGGTCTTCTCGCATTAATAAATTTGGTTTTAATGTAACATCCTGTAGCGTTATTGTTTTCTTTTTGTAGGAAAATGCGGTATTTAGGATAAAGGACTATAGTGTTTCCATCCAAGGTGAACCCAAAATAATGTCACCTTGATCACTCCATAGGGATTGAACAGCAAATTGTGATATATATGTATAATCCCCAATTCTTAATTGTAAATAAGTTATTTCATATTGTTTGTTCTCCAAGAAGTCTAATTTTTTTATTATATTTGACTTAGGATTCACCAATTGGTTTGCAATTTTCGGGTTTATATAATTTTTATTTTTGGTGGAGGAGATAGAAATAGTAACATCTTTTCCTGCCATAGTTCCCTTAATTCTAAATAGCATTGAAGCATAGTTAAATGAAGTTCTTGGAAATCTTCCTTCCTTCATTTCCGACTTAGACTCCATTTTGCATTCCATCATTTCTGGATTATAATTCATCCCTGACCACTTTATCCACTTGGTCACTTCTTCTTCTTCTTCTTCTTCTTTTAATTCAATACCTTATTATTAAAATAAAAATCCTTTTCACTTCCACCTTATAGTACTCTTTTTATAAAAAGTATTTTTAATACTTTTTCATAAATTATAAAGAAAACTCCTTATTTTTAATAATACTACCACCCTTTTTTAATAATTTCCTCTCATTTATATATCTTTTAAGTGTTCTCTTTATATTAAACTACCCTTTCCATATTTATATCACTATATAAAGCTTATATAGTACCCATTTTTCCTTAAATGGACAATTTATTTTATACCCTTTTTTAACTCTAACTTAAATATGTATGTCTTTAATATCCCACTAAATCCACCTCCAACAATATCACACTTTAATTTTTTAACATATAGCGTCAATTAGAAGTTAATGTGGCAATTAAGTTTTATTTTTATTTTTCTAATTTGTCATGCCCTATCTCTTTAGATGCGACTCCTTGTGCCATATCTTGAAAGGAATGTTGCCTCTTGCGTTGAAGATGTACGATTAATATTTGATGCACCAAGACCAGTAACAAGGGTGGTCTAGACGACAGTGTTGGGTTACTTGTTAACGATTGTATCTTAGGACGGGTCGAATGGCAATTGCACAGTGGTAGTGATAGAATTCCTTGCTGCAGTAGAGGAGGAACTAGTGTCGACTACAGAAACGGGCTCGTAGCGATGTCCCCATCCACAACCACATAGAATTGACTTCCTTAAGCTTCGCATGATCCTTCTTTGCAAGCTCACTTTAGAGCAAGCTCGTCCAATGTGCTTAGCCCTTCTTTTCCATTTAATGGAGGCTTCTAAGAAGGTTTTGTTCATCTATACTATAGCTGAAATTGCACTTTTGCCCGGACATCACTACATAATGGATTACTTTGGCTCATTTCTTCCATCTATTGACTAGTTATTGCAAAGTCACCCAAAAACATCAATTTTGGTGTTATCCAACATGAGTAATTTTGGTTCTTGGCAAGGTCAAGTGGAGCTCCACATTTGATGTTGCTAATTGGATTCAACAACAGTATTAATGGCTAGAGATTACAAGTGTACACACTCTTACTTCGTGGCTTTATCAATTTACTAGTAAAGTGGAATGAGTTTCATGATCTTTAATGGTGAGAAAAAAGAAATTCTTACGAAATTGCTCAGATATTGTGGATATTTCATTTTCAATTCACTGCATAAACTATAAGGCCTAAGAAGTTTTGTCACCCATTTACCTATTTTCCCCAAGATAAAACCTATAGAGATATTTGTCTATTGCAATTACATGAAAGCACTTAGTCACCCTTCCCTCTAAATTTCCCCAGCAAACACGATAACACTACTTTGATTACATTTCCCCTCTAAACTTGTTGTATTGTTAGCTTCCCAACCATGATTTCATTTTTTTATGATTAATGCTTCCACTCAACACAAGCACAGATGTGCACTTGTGAAAACAAGCTTTGGCTAAGCTACCATCACTAGGGGGTATAGTTCTACCAAATTGGTCAAGGACTTGCACCCAACCCCAACCAATGTCGCCATTATTCATTTACATAAAACACGAGCACAAGCAAAAGTGTGTCCTAAGTAACACTTGAACCCTAGCGAAAGCCTTAACATTACCCCACTTTCACCAACTCAGCAAAACACCATTCACAAACCATGTTTTCATTATTAAGACTTTCATGAGTTGTTCAACTCCTTTTTTAGAATTTTCCTTCATCATTGTTGCTCTAATCTTTGTTGGTTCTCCCACAGATTTAGGGGGTACTCGCCTAAGAATTCCTATCTAGGCAGCAATATCTAGTATCAAGTTGAAACCGTTAAAATCATTGGTATGATTTACTCACAACCTCAATCTCATGTCTCTATCACTACCTCCACTCCAAAAAATAAACAAGTTAATCCACTTGAACTCAATTCATGGCCACCTAAGTCACATGACACGAGGACACGAGACATAGATGACACGTAAATACGAGTATTCGACACGAGACACAACGACCCTAGAAACAGGACACAAGGGACACGTTTTATATATATATATATATATATTAAAAAAATACCGAAAAATAGTGCTTGATCCATATAGACATAAATCATGAGGATATATATTTAGTATTTAGTATACAATATTTACTATTTAGTAATTTACTAGCTAGTTTATTAATTTACTACATCAATGATGTTCACGGTTCAATGTTCATTGTTCATATTATAACTTTTGTTATTAACTTCAAACAAGTTTGATCATGTTCAAACTTCACATAAGGTAGTTCATGGACTAAATTTAAAGGTATAAGGCAGTCGTACTACTGAAATCTGTACAATCTGTACAGCAAGTTTGGGCATGTTTTCCGAGGCAGGTCATACAGCATTTAATGTTGTTTTATTGCTGGAAAAAAATTGGTTTTGTTTGTTTGCTAATTGGCAGTGGCATGATTTTCGATGTGGAGTTCAAGCACAGAAATCAAGATAAGTTGTAATTTGTGGTTGCTAGTATTTTTACTGTGTATTTCAGTGTCTATAAAAGCATTTTCAAAAATAAAGAAGAGCTCTCAAACTAGTTTTCCCCAACTTCAAACAAGTTTGATCATGTTCAAACTTCACATAAGGTAGTTCATGGACTAAATTTAAAGGTATAAGGCAGTCGTACTACTGAAATCTGTACAATCTGTACAGCAAGTTTGGGCATGTTTTCCGAGGCAGGTCATACAGCATTTAATGTTGTTTTATTGCTGGAAAAAAATTGGTTTTGTTTGTTTGCTAATTGGCAGTGGCATGATTTTCGATGTGGAGTTCAAGCACAGAAATCAAGATAAGTTGTAATTTGTGGTTGCTAGTATTTTTACTGTGTATTTCAGTGTCTATAAAAGCATTTTCAAAAATAAAGAAGAGCTCTCAAACTAGTTTTCCCCAAGAGTTGTAGGAGGTTTTTCCAGGGTCACATTGACCAAAAATCACTGTGTTATTTATGTGTGTGGTTGTCATAATTTTCCTGTGTTTTATTTCTACAATTTCAGCAGTTGCAAAATCTCTAAATTGTGTTTTCAGATAAATATTATCATTTCCAGATTTTTAGAATTTTTATCATGCTTGAATTTAAAACTAAATCCATGGAGTGAAAAGGAAAATTGATAACCGGAGTGGGGGTTGAAATTTCTTCACTAAATGTTGTGGAAATGAGGTGGAAAATTATGGGGGAGTTAAAGTGAAGTCGCAAGGTGATGTGGACTCCTAAAATCAAGGAAAGGACATGTGCTCAAATAAAATCGAATTTCTGGCATTAAAAGAGAAAGTTGCTTACTTGGAAATTCGAATTTGTGAAGTTAATGCACATTTGGGAGGATTTGGGAGAATACTTGTTGAAGATTTTTGTGGGAAATTGTCCCCATATGGGTTACCACCCACATACACTTGTCATTCTATCATAAAATTCGAATTTGGCACATAAGGGAAGAAGAAAATGATGTCGACTTGCTAGAATTCAAATTTTACACTTGGCATTGGAGCTTCATTCAACAAATTCAAATTTCTCTTTGGGATTGTCACCTCATGTCACTTATTTAATCACCTCTACATTGGGATTGGCTCCAATGTCATTTGTCATTGTCATTCTTCATTAGGATTTGCTCCCAACTCTCTATATAATAGAACCATGGGCTCTCACATTGTATCATGTAATACGAGCTATTGTGCTTGAGGAGACTCTACAGGATTGTATTCTAGATTGTGAGAATAATTTCGGCAAAATCACATAACAAATCATTTGTCGACGCGTTTCGAACCAACCAGTGTGGTTCATCGTCAGGATTGTATTCACTATTTGCAATATAATACAACAGCCTTTGGGGTAAAGCGTGATGGTGTTCTTCTAGTTGCATGTGTGGTAAATTCTTGACTTGTTGTTATGCTTCTATTTATTTCCTCATGTCATTATTTCTTTCATGCTTGCTTCAAGTTATGTTAGTATGCAACTATCTCATATTAGCATAAGAATTAATTCTTTGCTTTAGGAAAATAAATCTTCTAGTTGATAATAGATGTATCTCTAGGAATTCTTTCCACTACACTTATTTAATTTCATGTTGATTTAATGATTTGTGGTGAAGTTTTGTAGAAGAATCATTATTTGATCAAATTTTTCAAGCGTGAGGGGAAATTCTTGGAAGAATCAACCCATTTTTGAAAAATATTCAAGGAGAACCCGCATGTTTTGAATTCCAAAGTCTCATCTATATCTTATTTGTGTATTACAGGGATACTTTAAAGTTTCTTAAAGCTTTTATTTCTTGCATCAAAATATCAAACTTGGAAAAAAATATTTTTTACGTATTGTACTTCATTTATCAATATCTAGCTATTTCAAAGAGCTAAGTCATAGCTAGTCAAATAGGAGAGCTTGCTCATACTCTTTGGCCTAACCTCTTGTAGATTACTTTTGTAACATACTTTGTTGTCGTCTTGGTCTAACATTTGAGTTATTTTTGTATCCTTTTGAGCAAGATAGTTTCCATGCTTTGATTTGTAGACTTATTCATCTTGAAAGCATTTATAATATCTTGTGCTAACAATTTATTGTTTCACTTTTCAGGGTTATTTTGGCTCTCCATTTGAAATCATTTCACTTCATTCTAAGAAAATACAATTTCATTTCTTAAAGAGCAATACTTTGAAGGCACTGGTTGCTTATGTATTTCATGCTTATCTTATGTATTTATGGTTATTGCTCATATCAGTTTTGCTTATAATCTTAAAAATCTATTTAACTCTAACAATTCTCCTAAAAACTCACATCTTTTTTTAACTTAACTTTTGATTAGGGACCACCCCCCTTAGCTAACCTAGGAGATAGCTCAAATAGAGAGAGTCGGGATTAGTGTGGCAGCCCCTTCTCTGAGTTCCTTGCCACCAACCACACCTTGTGGGGTTGAAGGCTTTTCTCACTGACTTGTAGGTAGGTGTAGGCGGCAGGGTCAACGGGGCTTATTATTGTTACTATTATCTTCTTTATATTCTATTCATCAAGCAATTACCATAAACATAAATCAGCAAGGACATAAAAGAACGATGTACACCAGATATATGCTCCAAGCCAGGGCACAACCCCACAAGGGGGAAAACCCGAGAAATCTTCCTTCCTTCTTATATATATTCAGATTAAAGATATATCCAAGGTTCAAGACTTCTCAAGACACGATCAAGACTTTTCAAGACTTTAATAGATGCCAAGATAAACCCACCTTCAAGTTGATCTTCCAATAATGTGTCAAGTAACAGGTCCAGCAATAGTCTCAGAAACTAGCTCTATATCAAGTCCTTCTAACAAAGGATCCAGCAACAAGCTTCACCAAGCTCAACAAGTCTCTTGAATAGGAAACTCAATAACAAGCCTTTTTAGTTAGGCTCAACAATATCAACTATCCTCTCTAATAGGAGGCCTAACAGTAAGCACAATGAAGATCCTTTCCAATCCAAATCAATCTTGAATATGTTGTCTTTCCATCACCTGCAAGGAGATCCAGAAGAGGTGTGAAATCCAAAATCCAGTAGCCCAGGATAAGTGTGAAATCCCAAAAACCCAAAAATTGTGCAAAATCCAAAAACTACCTAGAAAATTGTGAAGTAGCCCAGAAAGTGCGAGGTTACTGTAGTAGATGCGAACTTTTCAGAGGAAAGTGCAGTATAACCGAAATGAACTCATCTTCTTCTATTTATAGCTTTCCAAGAGCCAGTTTGAGGCCGACTTGTCAGGTGGGTTTCCTTGGCATCAGGTGGGCTATTTGACTCGAAATGTTATTGTTTTGACTCAAATAAAAATCATTTCTTGATCCAATTACATGTCCTAATGGGACTTTGACTCCAATACATGACAATGACTCAAATATATTTTTCTTTTGACTTAAATGGATCTTCAAGCACAAAGAACATGCTTTGACCTAATGGAGACCAAGATAAACATATTTTCCTTTTTCTTTCTTTCACAAAGTATACATAATGAAATGATAATTATGAAGATCGAACCTAGTCACATACTTCAACACAGATAAGCAACTAGCTATTCGGGAGAATAAGGATAACAAGGCCTATGCCTTAATTGCTGCATCTATAAGTGAAGAGGTGTGTCATCATGTTATTCCAATTACAAATTCTTATGATGTGTTGAGGAAGTTGAAATATTTATATGACTCGCTCTCAGAATTGGAAGTAATTAAGTTTATGATTAAGCTCTTCAACCTAGAGTTGAAGGACAATGGCTCCTTGGCCCTGGCCTCGAAGATTAGAGCCATGATGCATGATGTAGAATCCACTGGAGTTAAAATGGGCATTCCTCTTACATCCTTTGTCAAGTCTGTCTATCCTACATCTCTCACTATCTTGAACCCTTACAAGCTAGTGCCCACTCAAGGACATTATTTTTGGTATTCTTGCGGAGAAGTTTGCGGGATGGGAGAAAGCTTTTGGGAAGAGGAAGACAACTTCTCAGTCCTTGTCCAAATCTAGATTCACCCCCCAAGCTTTTGGGAAGAGGAAGACAACTTCTCAGTCCTTGTCCAAATCTAGATTCACCCCCCCCACCCCTCTCAGTGTTTCCAACAATTGGAATCATAGCCAACTTCTTCAAGATCAACCTAGCAACTGGAAAGAGGACTTCTGAATCGCAATGGCCAATATGGATGCTAAGGTCCCCCAATTTGATGGAACAATTTTTTCCTTCTGGAAGGTCAGAATGTAGTACTACCTAATGTCTCTTGGAGTCGAAGCTTGGCATTCTGTTGCAGTTGGATACAAGTCCCATCTCCACTGTATTTGCTAAAATAGAGATGGACATGATACATCCACATGCAAAATACCTTGGGAAAGAATCAAGCAAGAACACAAAGAGGGCAAAGATAAAACACCAAATCCAAGGAAAGGTAAAGCACTTGAATCAGGTCATTATATTGTTTCCCATTGCAATATTGGAGTAATTGAAATTTGTTTCATACTTCATTTGCTTCTTGGAAAGATACATGCTTGCCTGATATATGTGCAACTTGTCATATGAACTTTCGGAGTGCAAGCGCATCTCCTAGAAAATCTTGAAAATAATGTAAAGAAGGAATCCTATATAAGAATAGCATCAAAACGTATGTATAAAATCATGACAAATGGATGAAGAAACAAATCATTGAGTCTCCTAAGTCTGATGGTTGAGGGTGTGGGGGATGAAGTGGGCACCGAATGGCAATCAAAGTACCCTAAAACCCTCAAAGAACTCGACTATGATCTTGAGGGGGATGTATAAGCAAGGAATACTCCTAGCATCTAAAGTCAAAAGAAGTAAAATCTGAATGGATCTTTGGTTGCTCTCAATCTAGGAGGTAGTCTGACAAGCATGAGGTGCTATATTCTGGAGTAGTATGGCATTGATATCTCTGATGCTATAAGAAGGTGTGGCCTAATGTACGAACCAACACCTACGAAATAGTCTTGATGAGATCAAGTGGACTCCTAGAGGGAGAGATTGAGGAGAAACTCAGATCTCACCATCCTATTGGTTGGTGCATTCTAGGACTCTGCCTGTCATGCCACTTCTTCCATTACCTACAAGCCCCTCAAACTTGTGATCAACTCTTCACACCAACATTACACTAGCCCAGCATGCCCTATTCCTCATAATGGCTTCTATAAGAGAGCAACGACAACCCAAAATGGTAGAGAATGAAGAGATGGATACAAAGCAGATTCCAAAGATGGTTAGGCAAATTAGCTTTAGGAATTGACCGACAAATTTGAATAGGTACGAGTTCAAATCTTGGAGTTAAAGATGAGAGTGGACCAACTATATGGTATAGTTCACAATCTTATGAATCGGGTTTCAGAAGTTGATCCTGGAAACTTATTCTTAAATAGTTGGTACAAAATGCCAAAGCACATAAAAAAATCCATCCACCTAGCGATTCTTTGCATATATAAAAACTAGACATCAAGCAAGCATGACAAAATTACCTCCCAACAAGAAATCTTCAAATAGGAAACTAACACTCAAAATCTTAGACACAAGTCCTACAACACAGTGGCAAAAAGCCTCAAGTACATTAGCTAAAGGAGCATTGACAAGCACATGAGGTGAGCTTGGGAGTTGAGCTTGAAGATGAGGGGACTCCCTCCATCTTCAACACCACACCTTAAACCCATACGAACCTCCTTCCTTCAGGACACTTTGTACCTGCCCAATATTAGTTCAGAGAGAGTTTGATTCAGTTATGATTATGCGCTTTTTATTTGGTTCAATGCATCAAGTGACCATCTATGACCCCTTCAGGTAAGGTGACAGTTGTACTCACTTCCCATATGATTTTCTTGGATGAGGATCTTACATGGTCTCAAGCCGTGAAGCTTAAGCACTCTAGGGAGCACGTACAAATAGCATGACAACCAAGGAAGTGGGCAGTTGTCACTTGGCATTCCCCTCCCCCAAAGTAGGTGTACATGGGGTTCCCTAAATGATGGGTCCTTGAGGGGAGATAAGTGGTTTCAAGGATTACAATCAAATGTTCGAATTGCAATAGGGAATTTAACCTACCTAAAAAGCACTCAAACCTTCAAAAGTTCTCTTCATGGTCAAAACCCACGCTAGTTGTGTCAATACTATCCCCAAAGATTCAAAGTGTCAATGCTAAACAATCTACAAATAGGATACCTGAAGATCAAGAGGGTTTGAAGGATTGAGAGGCATAGCTAAGAGCTTATCTTTATGAGGATTTCCTTTGAGGCAAAGTTATAGTGGTCATCTCAAATGAGTTCCCTAGATTAATGTTAGTATGGATTAGCAACATGTGCCGTGTCCCCCAACATACCAAAAAATTATTTTGTGGTTTCTTATTTACAACCTATGCCTTTAAACCTTTTCCATTCACTAAGATGACTCCTATCAAAATCGGTATGTCAACATCATCCAATACCACTCTGTCCTTGACGAGGTCATTCTTTTGGAGGCCTTCAATACCCATACTAAGACCTAACATATCCCCCTATATGACAAGTCAAAGAATGTTTTCTACCTCCAAGAGATCAAGCCAACCTTAGTTCGGTTACACATGTTATCTAGTGATTCCATGGACCCCTCTCAATGTGCAACAGACACTTAATTCATCTCAAGAAATCTTGTGACTTGTTGATAATGAATGATATCACCTACTTCCCTAAATCTAGTATTTTCACATGTTCCCTTTGTGTCAAAGGAAGCTAATGTTGTAGACCACATCCTAGCCAACAATGATATTCTTCATTATATCTACCAACTCTTTATTACCTAGATACATATAATGGACCATGCCTTCCTCTGCTTATCCCTTCATGTTGATCCCCCTCCCCATCCCCACCAAACCATCATATTCTTCAAGGATAGGTACTAGGAGGTCTACATTGCCCAACTTAACACATTACTCCCCCCTTTAACAATTTCTAATCCCTCGATTCAACCTATTCCAACTATGATTGTCTATCCTCAACAATAGGAGAAGCACCCTTAACTCTCACCCTCACACCACTAGTTTCCCCTGTTTCTCCTCAAAGCTCGCTTTTGGTCTCCTGAATAAGTAGTATGACAATGAGTGAAAAGCTTAGCATATCCATCTTTGTTACCTCCTACCACTAGTACAAAAATCATATCAACCATAACTCTTTCAAAGGAAACACCTTTTCATGGCACAAAGGAGAAGTGATTTGTATGGGATGTTCATTGTCATTATCTTCTCCAAATTCTAAAGAGTAGAGATATTAATTTGCAATATTGTGTGACTCAATAGCAGTGCAGAGATTTTACCCAAGCATATCAATCCAGATAAGTTTATGAAATTTAGAGACAGACTTGGGATAGTTTCGCATATGACCATGAAGTGTGACAAACTGTATTTAATTTAATTGTCATAATAGTAACATACTTTATCTCAAACAGCACATATAGAAAATATCAAACATGAAGAGATAATATAAGCTTATTAATGTCCAAGAAATGACCACAAATATGCCAACCAAACCGCTTAGTATATCCACATCGATACAAAGTGGGAGTACCAAGGGCCACTCCTATAACAACAAGACAGATAAATTACCTGATATTATTAATACCTACAAATGTCAATACATATAATGTCTCATGAGAGAGACAAGTCCTATGTTGGAATATTCAACAACACTGAGAAGCGTGTGGGTGAAGCTATATTAACAATTTTTAACTTCAAAAACTTGTAAATGCATCCACGGGTATAAAGCAAAGCATATAAATATATAGAACACAGAGATTTTTACGTGAAAACCACGAAAATTTTTCTTAATATATATATATATAAACACTACATTCAAATTTATCAGCGCCAACTCCCTGGTTTATCAACACCAATTGAAAGAAAGCACCAACTCCCTGGTTTATCAGCACCAACATCCCGATTTATCTGCACCAACTGAAAGCAAGCACCAACTCCTTGATTTATCAACACCAAAGCTTATACAAGGGTCAATATTAGTCAAAAAAGGTTTTCCCTCCTGGCAATTGTTCCTCTGTCCTTCACACAGGCACTCAACTTACTAAACATAACCTTCTTAGCAAGAACTTCCCTCAACAAATGATCCTTGAACTCAGCCTCCTTATCAATAGAACTCGACCTCTAGAACTCTGTCTCCTCCACAGGTTTCGTCCTCCTCAACAAAGGACAACGTTAGATCTTCAAAATAGACCTAAAACTTGCCTTCAAACACACCAAGATTTAGCCCTCAAAATAAACCTCCTTTGTACCAAAACTTTAGCCCTAAAATTCGACCTCAACAAGGATAGGTCACTGCTCTTAGGACAAGCCTAAAATGTGGCCCTCTACATAGATATGAAATTCAACCTTTTAAGGCGGCATAATTCGGCCCTTAGAAATAGGTCTACAACCAGCCTTCTAACTAGGGCCAAAAATCTTCAAAAGTGTGCCAAAATCCTTCCAAAATAAGCGAAAAATCCTTCCTAAAAATTCTCTCCAAATCAACTCCTCTTTACTTCTAGTTCATGAGCTATGAACCTCATAACTCCTTTTCTTCACTTATTTGAACAAATTTGAACTTGCTTGAGCGAATGAAATTAAATGCTCCTTCTCACGCCTATTTATAGTGCATTCGAGGTCTAAACTAAGCCGACTTGTCCACTCGCTGGACTAACTTGTGCAACTGGCATAGTGAATATTCAAAAAATCATTTCTCTTCAACCATGAGGAATTAGACGGAGTGAAATCTACCTTTGGAAAGGTTTGAAATCCAAATAAGCTTCCCAACCATATATGTTATGCTTCCATTTGTGCCAGCTAAATGGAACATAAATGCATTCAAATATAGGGTATCCAAATGGGGCATCAAAAATCCAAAGACAATGTTTCGAAATATGTTATTTGAATATGTAACTTTTTCTTTCATTTGCAAAACCTTTGACATCAATGACAACTTCGTTCAACATCCTATACGACCAACTCTATGCTAAAATATAAATTACACTAGTTATCACTTAACATTATTCAAGTCACATTACTTTATTAAATTTTGGTTTGTTTCCAAATGAACATTAAAGAAGGGTGTTAAGGTAGTTTAGTATAATGGTAGTATGATAATGCGGTATTATAGTTTTGAACTTCAATTTAATTTAATAACAATGACTTGATAAAGTAACATAAGTTTGAGACAAATTTTTTGTTAGCAATAAATGAGGCAACATAGAAGTTTTGAAAAATGTAACTAGGTTCGATCTTCATAAATGTATTTGAGTCATTATGTAATGTACTTGTCAAAAGAATGAAAAAGAAAAAATTTATTGTTATCACAATGACTTATTAAAGCATGGGTTTCATGCTTGGGTCATCTTTTATTAGTCAAAGTCCCCATTAAGGACTCCTAGGATTTATATTGAGTCATTAGAGTCATTGTACATTTTATGAGACCCTTCTTGGGCTTTTGAATCATGTAAAAAGAATTATTATTGAGTCAAATTAGGTATTTGACACATCCACACCAAGTCGGCCTAAAAGAGAGCAAGTCGGCCCCAAAGAGAGCAAGTCGGCCTCAAAGAGGCCAATTCGACCTCACTTCAAGCATATATATACAAGGAGATCAAATTCATTTGGAGCACACTCTCACTCACTCATAGGTTCGATATCCAGAAGAAAGAGCTGGAAAAGTGCAAAGAAAGAAAGGAGGCTAAAAGAAGTGTGAAGTTGGACAAAGAGGAAGGAAAAGAGAAAATCGATATTTTGGGCTCTCTCTCTCTCTCTCTCTCTCTCTCTCATTTGGATTCCTCTGGGAGATCGAAGTTTTTATTGTCTAGTCGAAGTCATTGTTGTTGCCATTTGCTAGGTTGAAGAGTTGTTGCTTCAAGGTCAAAATTCTAGGTCGAAGTTACTGGAAGAGGAGGCTGACTTGGTGGTTGGAGGAGGTTTGTGTCTAGGTTGAAGAGTCTCAAGTAACATACTGAAGGAAGATATTTTGACTAGGTTTTCCCCTAGATAGGAGTTTTGCCCTGGCAGAGTGTCTACATATTGTGTCTTGTGTTTTTGTGATCTTCATACACATAATTTGTGTTGAAGTTTCTAAGTTTACTTAGTTTAGAAACCCTTCATGCACTTTTTCTGATTTATTCCCACCTACTTGTTATATTTCTTTAACAAATTATTTACAAAGTAAATACTGAAAATAAACACCAGTGCATGCTCAACATATTACAATCAGCAACTAAAAGAAACAAGAACAAACACACCACATGACAACATTATTTTTTGACCAATGTCCCTGGAAAAACCGATGCAGCTATCTGAGGGTTTTCTTATTAAGCAATATCATAGTACAATCAAGGTGTTGTAACTGGCCTACCCAATAGAGAATTGCCTTAGCAACTATACCTCACAGTTTGAGACAAATCTCCTGGCTAAAACCCCGGAAAATCCTTCTGGCAGCTCCTCAGCACAAAACCGTTCCTGCAACCCCAACGTCTGCCCAATCTAGACTGCATCACTCCCTCTCTGTCTCACGTTGGCCCTACGTCAACCTTTCTTGGCTTGCATCAACCCCAGGAGGTCCCACGTAAGCTCTGGGAGCCTCTACGTCAGCCACGTTGGTCCCTCTGGTGCTCTATGCAGCACTTGGTTGCCTCTGCATGGCCCTGCGTGAGCCCTTGTTGACTCTGCGTCACCCTCCTTGGCTATTGCACTAGTCTCCCAGCATAATCTCTGCCTTCTTTATTTCTTTGTACTCAATGCCCCTTAGCTGCTCTCCCGATCACTGATTTTATCTCTCTTAGCAAACCCCGCTCTAGAGAATAGAATGACTGATCATTTGGTGTGATCTCCAAGTGACCCTTAAGCCTCCTCTTATACTTCTCCTATTAACGATTCAACGGCCAAGATTAAGTCCCTAATGAACGACTAAAATCTAGCTTGATCCATGTCTTTTGGACCATTCTAACACATATTCATATTAATACACATTAATATTTTATTTTCCCTAAGTTTAGACATAGGGACTCCATTAAAAATATTAATTATTTTAATATCTCTTGATCTATTTAGAATCTACCCAAACCCTTTCTGAGTATTGGAGATCTCATGTGCCCCAACCTCTCCACCAAATTTTGTGGCTAGAGCACATACGATGCTACCCCAAATCAACAATTTGGTAATTGCTTGATGAAAGATAATATAACAAATAAGTAAAAGAAGCCAACATTAATTATCAAGAAAGATAAATCTAACCCTAATTCTCCTAGCATTGATTTCTCAACAGGGAGAAGCTAAGGTCAAAAAACATTGAAGATCACTTCGCTGGCTTGAAGGAAATGATTACTCCCTCTCTAATAAGAATGGGATTCAATACTGCATCAAGGAGATCTTCTACTACTTATTCAACAAAGTCAAACGTCAAGGGTTCTTGGTTGCACTTACAGGTTCACTTAATGATGATAATGCATGGATTATTGACAATGGAGCATCTAGGCATATGACAGGGAAGAGTAAACAACTTCACACTCTATCAAAGGAACCATCTTCTCACACAATGGAATTGGGAGACAACAAAAGCTATGATATTAAAGACCTAGGATCAACATCATTAATGACGGAGAACGGAGCTAAGGTCAAGGAGGAGGAAAAAGGCAGTTTAAGGATCTATTGAAAGGAATCTAAGGAACCTCAAGAAGTTGATCAAAGGATCATATAAGGAGACCTTATAAGGAAAGAAGCTTAATATCTTCAAAGACAACGTCTAACACAATAAAGGGAGAGAACAAATTAGGAGCATCCAATTACAATTCATGGAAGAAGAGGATAAATCTCATCCTCGAAAAGAATAAAGTCTTGGATCTAGTAAAAGGAAAAGTGAAGAAGTCTATAGAGAAATCAAAAAGTCTAAAGGGCCAAGAAGGAAGGTAGACCTATTCAAGATAGAATGCTACAATTGTCACAAGATGGGTCACTATAGAAGTGATTGTCCTAATAATCCTAGGAATAAAAGAGGCACAGGGATCAAGCAAACTTTGCCAAAGAAGTTTCACAAAGAAGAACAAGATGGAAGGACCTAAAGTCAAAGACCTATTTGCTAGGAACTCTTAGGGACTCTATCCCTTGCATATCCTTCTACTCTAAGTTTTGAATTGTTTTCCTTTATATTTTGATTTCTAGGTTTAACATGCTTTGGAAAACACTTTTTGAATTGTTTTAGTAAAGCTATAGGCATCCCTCAAGATTGGATTGAAAGAGAGTCCTCGTCATTTTCCAACGGGCTTGCTAAATGCTCAAGGGTTATAAAGAATACCTCACAAGACAAAGCATTGGAATTGATATCCTACAAAGCCTACTGATCTGCTTAAGAATTGTGAAGAAGACCTCACAAAAACAAAGCATTGGAGTTACAAGGTTTGTTAAGAAACAACAAGTATGTCTTAAAACTATAAGTTTTGCTCTCTTCATAAAGGTATAGTTATTCTTGATAAACTATTCTACATTACTAACATTATTGTGTCCAACTCTCCTGAACCATAAAGATTCTTTATTGGGTAATTCATCATTAGATAAATCTACCCTCCTCATATCTTTGATTATTCTTGTGGAACCCTAGAAATTTTCTTTGTAAAACCTTAACTTAAGGGTATGTCGATGATAATGTGTGAAACCCTAGCCTACTTAGGATTATTGATGAAGTCTAAAGAAAATGTTTGATTCTTTGATGATGTCATGTTTGGTGTTTTTGTATGGTTATGAAAACCCTAACAATTAGCCTACTTAGGGTTATTGGTGAAGTCTAAATAAAATGTTTGATGCTTTGATGATGTCATGTTTGGTGATTTTGTATGGTTATGAAAAGCCCAACTTGTTAGGGTTGAATGGTGATGTCTGAAATCCCAAACCTTTGAAGTATTAGGGTTTGATATGTTATGTATTGAGACCCTAGATAATTAGGGTTTGGTAGGGTGTATAAGAAAAACCGGTCCTAGAAATGAAATCCTAAGTATGTGTGTTTGTTTGATCGAAACCCTAGTTTGATCAAGTTTGTTATATGTCTAACTTTAATATGTTGATGTTTATGTCATTGGGTTTGACTAACACATGTTATGCTTGTGCATGATGATGGAATCCTAGATATATGTGTTGACCTAATTGTTAATGGTCATGAGTCTTAGGGTTTGAACTTAGCCCTAGTCGAAGTTTGATTCGCTAGGATGATAATGTTTGTGAATCTAGGGTTTTGTAACTAAACCTTAGTAGAAGCTCAATTCTCTAATATGTGATGACAAGTGTGATAATCTGAGATTTGTGAAAGATTGTTGAAATCTGAAATTGAGCTACGATTGATGTTTGATTGTTGAAGCTTAATGGCTCATGTATGAAATCTAGGATCTTGCACTAAATCTTAGTGGAAGTCTAACATATGAGTTCTGAAGTTGTTAGATGCATTGTAAAACTATATTTGTTTGAATCATTGTTGATAATATCGGTGATATTCGAAAATATCGTGATATTTTCAGCAAAACGATATATCGGCAAGAATATATCGCGATATTTTAAAAATATCGGCAAAATATCTCCATATTTTGAAAATATCATCTATGTTTAACAATCTAATTAAAAAAATAAATAAAATTTGTTTTTTATGCTTGCCGATATTTTCGCCGATATTGTCGATAATATGTTTTTTGGACCCTCGTCGATATTTTGCCGATACCGATATTATCAACATTGGTTTGAATTGCTTATAGGATTTGCAATATTTTGTAGCAGGGTATGTCATACCTCTGGAAGAAATATTGAAGCCTTAGATATAATGAAGGTCATTATCTTGATTAAGGTACTCAAAGTCTTGATGATGAAATCTAGGGTTTATGACAAAACCCTAGCATGTAGTTGAAGTATAAAAGTATGTGTTTCTTGTTAACCTAAGTTTAGGTATTTGATGTCTAATGTCGAATGCTTCCATTATTATATGATTCTGATATGGTTGAACTTCATGCTTCTATAGATTTGGTTGTACTTGCTATCTAAGTTGTGCAGGTACATAATCTTCAAGATGGTGAAGATGTTCGTAAGTAAAGTTGATATGATAAGCATGATGAAGAAAGTTATATGAAAGATGATGGTCATGATAACTCTGATAAGAAGGATGGAGGCCATGAAAGATTCTTCGATATTGTAGAAAAGAGTTGAGCTTCCTAAGTTAAGAGGGAGCTTGGATGAAAGGAATCTCCCTAGTTGAGGAGGAGAGCATGTCATAGTCATGATGGACACCTTGAAAGAAGAAATTGGAGAATGAATTTTGAGGAGTTGATGAGATAAGAAAAGCGGGATTTGTCTGTAGAATTTGTTGCTGCATTTGAAGTAGGAAAGGAAGATGTATGAGGAATCTTTTGTCAAGATTCATTTGAAAGCCCTACTGTGATAAATTGAGAAGCAACATCTAGTTGTCTGAAAGACCCTGGAGGTTTGTGTTTACTTATGTACATTTGAAGTTTGTTATTGATTGCGGTTTTGTTTCTACAAGTTTGATAGCATGTTGATTACACAAGAGATATTTGTTACTGATCTATTTGATCAAGGAGGATTTGCTACCGATTGGAATAATTAGGAGTGTTGAGGCTTTGTGTGTGAGACACATTGCCTAGGAAGACATCCGATCGACATTATGTGTAAATGTCTAGATCCCAAAGTAGGGAGGGTGGCATTGGTCATAGAGCTCTGACATTGGATACGTACCTAGATCCCTAGGTTGATGGTTAGCAAGTAAGATTGATGAATACCTCCCTAGTTAAGAGGGAGTGTTGAAAAATGTATCTAGGTTTAGTCTTCATAAATGTATTTGAGTCATTATGTAATGTGCTTGTCAAAAGAATGAAAAAAAAAAAATCATTATTATCATAACAACTTATTAAAGCATGGGTTTCATGCTTGGGTCATCTTTTATTAGTCAAAGTCCACATTGAGGACTCCTAATATTTATATTGATTCATTAGAGTCATTGTACAATTTATGAGACCCTTCTTGGGCTTTTGAATCATGTAAAAAGATTTATTATTGAGTCAAATTAGGTATTTGACATCTCCACACCAAGTCGGCCTCAAACAGGGGAATTTGACCTCACCTAAAGCCTATATATACAAGGAGATCGAATTCATTTGGAGCACACTCTCACTCACTCATAAGTTCGATATCCAGAAGAAAGGGTTGGAAAAGTGCGAAGAAAGAAAGGAGGTTAAAAGAAGTGCGAAGTTGGAGAAAGAAGAAGGAAAAGAGAAAATCGAAGTTTTGGGCTCTCTCTCTCTCTCTCGTTTGGATTCCTCTGGGAGATCAGATTTTTTCTTATTTATTCGAAGCTATTGTTGCTGCCATTTGCTGGGTCGAAGTGTAGTTGCTTCAAGGTCAAAATTCTGGGTTGAATTTGCTAGAAGAGGAGGTTGACTTGGTGGTTGGAGGAGGTCTATTTCTAGGTTGAAGAGTCTCAAGAAACATAAAGAAACATATTGAAGGATGAGATTTTGATTGGGTTTTCCCCTAGATAGGGGTTTTTCCCTGGCAGAGTGCCTACATCTTGCATCTTGTGATCTTCATACACACATAATTTGGTAATTGCTTGTTCAAAGATAATATAACAAATAAGTAAAAGAAGCCAACATAATTCACAAGTAATTATCAACAAAGAGAAATCTAACCCTAACTCTACTAGCATTGATTTCTCAACAAAGCTAAGAGTGTTTTATTCACACGATTTAAATATGGTTTAGTATAATGGTAGTATGTCAATGTAGTATTATAATTTTGTACTTCAATTTAATTTAATAAAATTGACACGAGTTGGTAAAGTAACATAACCTTGGGACTACCTTTGAGTTAGCAATAGATGAGGCAACATAGAAGTTAAGAGCATTTTATTCATGTGAGTTAAATCATTATGTAAAGTTGATTTCTATTATGAGCCATCTCTATCAAGAAACATAGGTTGATTGTAACTCATTTTATATTTCAACAAACCCATAAATTCTCTTGTTCTCCCTCTCCACAACTTTGTGCATATTTGTATATTTGTACATACTTTAATACCAGAAACACCAAAGGACATGGGAAACAGATGGTCATCTACCCATATTTGGCAGGAAATGTGAGGCACAGGTCTGACATCCAAGGGGACATGTACAGATGAAGCACTGCTTTATTGTTATAAATACACCAAAGCATAATCAATAGATGAGCCTATGGAAGAATTAACAAGTACTTCATACTCTTCTAATAGTGAAATAATGCCAAATACAGAAGGCTTCATATTCTTTCAAACATTTAACTCCTACTAGGTATTCTTTCCTGTTCAATGGATAGAAAAGAACAATACAATCAAACTATTAGATCAGAAGATCAAAAGATAAAGTTTCAACTTCAACAAGAAGGAGATCTGGTAAGCATACAATTTGCGTGTCCCCATTTGTCATCACTCCAAGAATCTCATGAGTTGTTGTGTTTGTCTTTCGTGAAACTGCAACAACCTTCGTTCCAACCTGAGCCATGAATAACATGGATGATTATAGCAGCTAAAAAATATAGGTAGGCTAAAAAATATAGGTAGGCACATCAATTTACCAATAATAAGAATCATTCGGGATGGTGTCTATCAAATATATTAAATATATTAAGAAACCTGTGCTGTAATTTTGTGTACACTGACTTAAGGAACATATTAAAGAAGAATAGGTTTCACAACAAGGCCATACTCTTAAAGTGATCAAAATTGAATAAAAAATGTTTTCAAGTGGACAGCCAATGTATTTGCTTCTTCAATGGTGTAGGCTAAGATACTAACCTCAGTAGTAATATTACATATGGTACAACTAGCTACCGAGAGTAGCAATCTTTAGCACAGGATAACTAGCAACTTGTTATATATAAAGTAACTCATATTATCCAATAAGGGCCTGTTCAATTTTCTGAAGTTCTTTATGGAATGATCTCTGCAATAGTTTTGCAGGGAAAATTGTGTGAACTGGATTTTCATCATGATGTCCATTTTCCTGTTTCTGCTGATTCCTCTAAAAATGTGTGATGTAAAAGGTGTACTATAATATTAAAAGAAACCGACATTGGTGCATTAATCTTCATTCTTTTGTACGTTACATGGAAAAAGCCAAAACATAGCAAGTTTTTAAAATTCCACTTCATTTGCTATTCCAGGTTCTCAGCCCTGGTAGCATCCTTTAAATTCAGATTCTTCAACTAATAAACTAATTAATAAAATGAAAACAAAAGATTAGCCATATAATTTTTTGAAGACAATTTCCCAGCATTGGCAACTCCAATAATTCCCACCATGAGTGACTTTCATTCCTCTTCAGTGAATTCCCCTTTTTTTCAGAGTCCTCATCCAGTTGTTCCAAAGATCCTACTGGCAATGCCTTGGCCAACTAAAAAGCAAAGTTATGAGACTGGCAAATCTCAGCAACTCAACAAAACGATAATTTTGTGCAGAACAATTAATAATTAGATTCCATCCACAAATCTATAAAAGGTGCATCCATAAGTACATCTCATCAAATATGCTAATAAAATTTGGCACTCAAAATTTGTCTCCAATCTCAAATCTCACCTATGAGTATGCCTGCTTGAAGAGCTAGCACTTAGTCTAATTATCTCATGTAGATGTGGAGCTGTCAGTTAGTCAAGGGTCTAAAATACCAGTGTGACAGAGAGATCATCAGCCCTTGTGCCAAGCTAGCCCAAATCATCAAGAAATTCATCCTTTACAACCCAATCAAGTTCCTAATCAATCTGATCCAATACAATTGGATCCATATTCTTTGGTTGCAATGGTTTTGTGGCCAGCTAAAGGTGGCAATAAATGAAGACTTGCTTGTCCAGTCCCCCAAGCTCCAACTTGTTATGCTTTTTGCTGTGGATGAATTAAAACATTGACTAGTTGCATTCACAACCTGAAGCACTGCAAGGCTCACTCAAAACCATTGGATCAATAAACAATCACTTAGCTTCATTAACTAATCATTGGAGTTCACTTGGAATTGGTTATTTGGCTCAATATCTGCTTAGTTATCTATTACGAGTCTAGATAGTTTTAGTTCAGTTTGCAAAGGGGCTCATATTTACTGCTGTTCTTGATCTCAATCTAACTTGCAAAATATCCTTGGAAGATAAATCATAAAATGAAAATCAGATCAAAAGCCAGGATAAATTGCTTTGCCAGTAATAATAAACATATTTTTGGAAGATAAACCATAAAATGAAAAACAGATCAAAAGCCAGGACTACGTCCTCCGTTGTTGTTCTTGATCTTAATGCAATTCGCCTTCCCAGTAATCATAAATATGTCTTTGGAAAATAAATCATTAACTGAAAATCAGATCAAAAGCCAGGATAGTGTTTTCCGTGTCAGATTACATGATCCATAAACCATGAGTCAAAAATTGGATAGTGACCAGATAATTCATCAATCTCGATTTCCCGGCGTTTGGAGCTCCAACGATTCTGACAGCCAACGACTTCTGGTCCTCTTCCCTGACCTCTTCTTCTTCTTCATCGAGTTCATCGTCTGGCTGTTGTAGAGATGCTTCCAGCAAAGCCTTGGCCATTTCTGAAGCCCTCCTCTCTTTCTCTTCGTTACTCAATCCAGGAAACCAATCATCAATAGAACTACCAGTCGGCGACATTTCAGAACCCATATCGTCATCGTCCTCTTCCTCTTCCTCTTCTTCTTCTTTTTCTTCTTCTTCGTCCTCCTCCTCCTCCTCCTCCTCCTCCAACACTTCGACGGGGGCAATTTTCTTCTTGGCCTTAGGCTTAGGGGACTCAACCCGTAAACCCCGTTTACCCTTGCCCTTCTTAGAATGCGGAACCTCGGAAACTTTCTTACGCTCTATTTCCGATGCCTCCTGTTTTACCCGTAAACCTCCTTTACCCTTACGCTTCTTCGAATGCTGATCCTCTGAAACTTTCTCATGTTCCATGTTTGGGAGGTCGTGTTTTACATCGAACATAGCCTCATCCGTCTTGACCCGTACATCTCCTTTACCATTACCCTTCTTGGGGTGTGAATCCTCTGAAACTTTCTTGTGCTCCATTTTTGAGAGGTCGTGTTTGACACCAAAGATGGCCTCGTCAACCTTGGCCCTGTAGGTCATGTTCCACCGGGGCTCGCTAGGTTTGTCGCTGTCGGACTCGCCATGAGTCGAACTCGTGACCGAGATGTGAGGATCATCATACTCGTCGCCATTATCATCTGGGTCTGCTTCGACACCAGAGGAACTCGAGAAACCACGAATGAGATGGATTTTATCACATCTCCAACTTATCAATGGGTTTCTACTGTGAAAGGCTCGAATTACAGTTAAATTTACAGTGTCGTCTGCAAGGCAAGAGGTATTTTGAATTTGTGGCCATTGTCGTCTGCGTCCGAAGCATTTGCAGCGATGGACAGCCGTCGCTAGGGTTTTCGTGGCGTGCAATTCATTCAAGTGCTATGTTTCAGATTCCTGTGTTTGCCTTTTTGTGTTCGTCGATTGAAACGCTGGTTTTGGTAAGGGGTTTTAGTTAGGGTTTAAGAGAAAGTTTTCAGAATACCAAGAGGCCTAGGAGTTTTGTGATATAAAAATAACAAGCCTCACTGGCACACATAATTACACTGCTCGGACCGCGGGTGTTGCTCTAGGAATGCTCCTAGGACAGGATGGGGCGCATTTGCCAAATTTGGCGAGCCAGGTCGACTCGCGTCAAATTAGACATGCCTGCTCGTCCACACCATCCGGGATGATATGTATATCAAACCTTTGTATCTCAAATATTTGTTTGTAAATAGATTTGAAGGGGTGGGGATAGTGATCGTATTATGTAGGAAGTTGCACCCTGCTTGGTGGCCTTGTGGCCTTGCATGGAGAGAAGCATGGTGTCCTATGGTGAATATGCTATGTTTATGTGGGATATTGGTTGAAAGAATAATATAAATTAAAGGAAATTTAGCAAAGAAGCTTGTCTTACTATTATGTTTGCAATAGCGCATATTTTGTATTATTATTAGATTTATTTACGTACAAGTGATTAGAATCAATCATTATATAAAGAGTATTATGAAGAAAGTAATTATGGCGACTTTCATTTAAAAAAAAATTACAATGTTAAGTTTTAAAGTAAGAATCCACAACACCTTCTTTTTTTAATAATTAAGAGAATGTTTATGCCGAGAACGAACATTGTAATTTTACATATGGTACAACTAGCTACCGAGAGTAGCAATCTTTAGCACAGGATAACTAGCTACTTGTTAGATATAAAGTAACTCATATTATCCAATAAGGGCCTGTTCAATTTTTTGAAGTTCTTTATGGAATGATCTCTGCAATAGTTTTGCAGGGAAAATTGTGTGAACTGGATTTTCATCATGATGTCCATTTTCCTATTTCTGCTGATTCCTCTATAAATGTGTAATCTAAAAGGTGTACTATATTATTAAAAGAAACCGACATTGGTGCATTAATCTTCATTCTATTGTACGTTACATGGAAAAAGCCAAAACATAGCACGTTTTTAAAATTCCACTTCATTTGCTATTCCAGGTTCTCAGCCCTGGTAGCATCCTTTAAATTCAGATTCTTCAACTAATAAACTAATTAATAAAATGAAAACAAAAGATTAGCCATATGATTTGTCGAAGACAATTTCCCAGCATTGGCAGCTCCAATAATTCCCACCATGAGTGACTTTCATTTCTCTTTAGTGAATTCCCCTTTTTTTCAGAGTCCTCATCCAGTTGTTCCAAAGATCCTACTGGCGATGCCTTGGCCAACTAAAAAGCAAAGTTATGAGACTGGCAAATCTCAGCAACTCAACAAAATGATAATTTTGTGCAGAAAAATTAATAATTAGATTCCATCCACAAATCTATAAAAGGTGCATCCATCAGTACATCTCATCAAATATGCTAATAAAATTTGGCACTCAAAATTTGTCTCCAATCTCAAATCTCACCTATGAGTATGCCTGCTTGAAGAGCTAGCGCTTAGTCTAATTATCTCATGCAGATGTGGAGCTGTCAGTTAGTCAAGGGTCTAAAATACCAGTGTGACAGAGAGATCATCAGCCCCTGTGCCAAGCTAGCCCAAATCATCAAGAAATTCATCCTTTACAACCCAATCAAATTCCTAATCAATCTGATCCAATACAATTGGATCCATATGCTTTGGTTGCAATGGTTTTGTGGCCAGCTCAAGGTGGCAGTAAATGAAGACTTGCTTGTCCAGTCCCCCAAGCTCCAACTTGTTATGCTTTTTGCTGTGGATGAATTAAAACATTGACTAGTTGCATTCACAACCTGAAGCACTGCAAGGCTCACTCAAAACCATTCGATCAATAAACAATCACTTAGCTTCATTAACTAATCATTGGAGTTCACTTGGAATTGGTTATTTGGCTCAATATCTGCTTAGTTATCTGTTACGAGTCTAGATAGTTTTAGTTCAGTTTCCAAAGGGCCTCATATTTACTGTTGTTCTTGATCTCAATCTAACTTGCAAAATATCCTTGGAAGATAAATCATAAAATGAAAATCAGATCAAAAGCTGGGATAACTTGCTTTGCCAGTAATAATAAACATATTTTTGGAAGATAAACCATAAAATGAAAAATAGATCAAAAGCCAGGACTGTGTCCTCCGTATCAGATTGTATGATCCATTGTTGTTCTTGATCTTAATGCAACTCGCCTTCCCGGTAATCATAAATATATCTTTGGAAAATAAATCATTAACTGAAAATCAGATCAAAAGCCAGGATAGCATTTTCCGTGTCAAATTACATGATCCATAAACCATGAGTCAAAAATTGGACACTAACCAGATAATTCGTCAATGTCGATTTCCCGGCGTTTGGAGCTCCAACGATTCCGACAGCCAACGACTTCTGGTCCTCTTCCCTGACCTCTTCTTCTTCTTCTTCATCGAGTTCATCGTCTGGCTATTGTAGAGATGCTTCCAGCAAAGCCTTGGCCAGTTCTGAAGCCCTCCTCTCTTTCTCTTCGTTACTCAATCCAGGAAACCAATCATCAATGGAACTATCAGTCGGCGGCATTTCACAACCCATATCGTCATCGTCATCATCCTCTTCCTCTTCCTCTTCTTCTCCTTCTTCGTCCTCCTCCTCCTCCTCCTCCTCCTCCAACACTTCGACGGGGGCAATTTTCTTCTTGGCCTTAGGCTTAGGGGACTCAACCCGTAAACCCCGTTTACCCTTGCCCTTCTTAGAATGCGGAACCTCCGAAACTTTCTTACGCTCTATTTCTGACGCCTCATGTTTTACCCGTAAACCTCCTTTACCCTTACGCTTCTTCGAATGCTGATCCTCTGAAACTTTCTCGTGTTCCATTTTTAGGAGGTCGTGTTTTACACCGAACATAGCCTCGTCCGTCTTGACCCGTACGGCTCCTTTACCCTTACCCTTCTTGGAGTGTGAATCCTCTAAAACTTTCTTGTGCTCCATTTTTGAGAGGTCGTGTTTGACACCAAAGATGGCCTCGTCAACCTTGGCCCTGTAGGTCATGTTCCACCGGGGCTCGCTAGGTTTGTCGCTGTCGGACTCGCCATGAGTCGAACTCGTGACCGAGATGTGAGGGTCATCATACTCGTCGCCATTATCATCTGGGTCTGCTTCGACACCAGAGGAACTCGAGAAACCACGAATGAGATGGATTTTATCACATCTCCAACTTATCAATGGGTTTCTACTATGAAAGGCTCGAATTATAGTTAAATTTACAACGTCGTCTGCAAGGCCAGAGGTATTTTGAATTTGTGGCCATTGTCGTCTGCGTCCGAAGCATTTGCAGCGACGGACAGCCGTCGCTAGGGTTTTCGTGGTGTGCATTTCATTCGAGTGGTATGTTCAGATTCCTGTGTTTGGCTTTCTGTGTTCGTCGATTGAAAAGCTGGTTTTGGTGAGGGGTTTTAGAGAAAGTTTTCAGAATATGTTAAAATTTCTGTTTTCCCACCCCGGTTTTTAGTTTCTCCTTATTTCTCCCATGTAGTTAAATGCCCTTTCCCATAACCATACATTCAACAAGCTGGAAAAAATAAATTTGCTGAAAACACAAATTCTGGAAAAATTTACAGAATGCTGGAAATTGCAGAAATAAAAATCAGCAATAATAAACAGCGATAAAAACACATTAAAACATTGATATTTTTGGTCAACGTGACCCTGGAAAAGCCCCTACAACTCTTGGGGAAAACCAGTTTGAGAGCTCTTCTTTATTTCTGAAAAATGTCTTTTTACAGCAAGAAAATATTCAGCAAAAATCAGCAAGTAAACTTTTACAACTTATCTCAGCGTTGCTGAAAAACTGCCCTGCTGAAACTTTGTTGTTGTTACTCCGCTGCTGAAACTCCGCTGCTGATACTCCGCAGCTCACTGTCCAGAAATATCCCTTGCTCTCTTGCTCTCCTTCTCTCAATCTGCTCATGAAAGAATTGAATCGAATGTGATATTTTCCTCATTTTCCTCCCTTAATATAACTCCAAATGACTTTTGGGTGATCCATGTGACCTCTGGGTGATTCCTAAATCCAATGGCTGAAATAGATTTAGATCAATGGCTGAGATTAAATGCACATTTAAATCTCACTTTCTATTTTTTAATTCACCCACTTTAATAAAGACCCACTTAGTCATTTATTTCCAAAGTCACTTTTTCCTTTCTAATTTTTCATTGACTTTATAAAAGTCACTTTAAAATTAGACTTAGTAACTTTATCACTTAAAGTCACTTTTAAATTAGATTTTAACTTTATAAAAAATTATAAAGTCACTTTAGGAGAAAAATTAAAATCTTTTGGACACTTTTCCCTAGGCCAAAGATCAAAGCCTAAGGGAACCACCTGTCCTCCGGTACCAAATTTCAACAGAATACCCAGAGGCCTAGGAGTTTTGTGATATAAAAATAACAAGCCTCACCGGCACCCATAATTACACTGCTCGGACCGCGGGCGTTGCTCTACGAATGCTCCTGGGACAGGATGGGGTGCATTTGCCAAATTTGGCGAGCCAGGTCGACTCGCGTCGAATTAGACATGCCTGCTCGTCCACACCATCCGAGATGATATGTATATCAAACCTTTGTATCTCAAATATTTGTTTGTAAATAGATTTGAAGGGGTGGGGATAGTGACCGTATTATGAAGGAAGTTGCACCCTGCTTGGTGGCCTTGTGGCCTTGCATGGAGAGAAGCATGGTGTCCTATGGTGAATATGCTATGTTTATGTGGCATATTGATTGAAAGAATAATATAAATTAAAGGAAATTTAGCAAAGAAGCTTGTCTTACTATTATGTTTGCAATAGCACATATTTTGTATTATTATTACATTTATTTATGTACAAGTGATTAGAATCAATCATTATATAAAGAGTATTATGAAGAATGTAATTATGGCGACTTTCATTTTAAAAAAAATTACAATGTTAAGTTTTAAAGTAAGAATCCACAACACCTTCTTTTTTTAATAATTAAGAGAATGTTTATGCCGAGAACAAACATTGTAATTTTCCATATGGTACAACTAGCTACCGAGAGTAGCAATCTTTAGCACAGGATAACTAGCTACTTGTTATATATAAAGTAACTCATATTATCCAATAAGGGCCTGTTCAATTTTCTGAAGTTCTTTATGGAATGATCTCTGCAATAGTTTTGCAGGGAAAATTGTGTGAACTGGATTTTCATCATGATGTCCATTTTCCTGTTTCTGTTGATTCCTCTATAAATGTGTGATCTAAAAGGTGTACTATAATATTAAAAGAAACCGACATTGGTGCATTAATCTTCATTCTTTTGTACGTTACATGGAAAAAGCCAAAACATAGCAAGTTTTTAAAATTCCACTTCATTTGCTATTCCAAGTTCTCAGCCCTGGTAGCATCCTTTAAATTCAGATTCTTCAACTAATAAACTAATTAATAAAATGAAAACAAAAGATTAGCCATATAATTTGTCGAAGACAATTTCCCAGCATTGGCAGCTCCAATAATTCCCACCATGAGTGACTTTCATTCCTCTTCAGTGAATTCCCCTTTTTTTCAGAGTCCTCATCCAGTTGTTCCAAAGATCCTACTGGCAATGCCTTGGCCAACTGAAAAGCAAAGTTATGAGACTGGCAAATCTCAACGAATCAACAAAACCATAAGTTTGTGCAGAACAATTAATAATTAGATTCCATCCACAAATCTATAAAAGGTGCATCCATCAGTACATCTCATCAAATATGCTAATAAAATTTGGCACTCAAAATTTGTCTCCAATCTCAAATCTCACCTATGAGTATGCCTGCTTGAAGAGCTAGCGCTTAGTCTAATTATCTCATGCAGATGTGGAGCTGTCAGTTAGACAAGGGTCTAAAATACCAGTGTGACAGAGAGATCATCAGCCCCTGTGCCAAGCTAGCCCAAATCATCAAGAAATTCATCCTTTACAACCCAATCAAATTCCTAATCAATCTGATCCAATACAATTGGATCCATATGCTTTGGTTGCAATGGTTTTGTGGCCAGCTGAAGGTGGTAGTAAATGAAGACTTGCTTGTCCAATCCCCCAAGCTCCAACTTGTTATGCTTTTTGTTGTGCATAAATTAAAACATTGACTAGTTGCGTTCACAACCTGAAGCACTACAAGGCTCACTCAAAACCATTGGATCAATAAACAATCACTTAGCTTCATTAACTAATCATTGGAGTTCACTTGGAATTGGTTATTTGGCTCAATATCTGCTTAGTTATCTGTTACGAGTCTAGATAGTTTTAGTTCAGTTTCCAAAGGGCCTCATATTTACTGCTGTTCTTGATCTC
>APFE030649611.1:8833-38499 GCA_000404065.3 Pinus taeda | reverse complement strand
GATATATATATATATATAATTTGGTTGTTATTATTTATATGGTTATTAATAATCATAATGCGGATAACAATTATTAATGTGGTTGATATAAGCCTATCAACGTATATCAACCACATTAGAATATGCGGTTGTATATATGATTCATATATGCCTATCAATGTATATCAACCATATTGGTAAATATGGTTGTGCTAATTTATTAGCAACCAACAAAATATATTCAAAGTCCCTGCATAAAACTCGCTTTAATCATTTAGACAACTGTACATATTCAAGGCTAACCTAATTTTCATTAATTGGCCTTTATCGAGCTTTTTGGCCATACTTGGCACACTCCTCTTTTACTCTACTCGTCTCCTCAATTTTCTATCTCTAATTCCTTATTTAACATAATTGAGTTACAAGGAAATATGAATGAGTTTTAGATCCACAAATTTGGTAGCAAACTCTTATTCTGACTCTCCTAAATCCACTTATCTCTGAGGGGATCTAGCTATCCTCTAATCTCTCTAACTTCTTCACATTTTCCCAAGATCGATCCTTTATAATAGATATGGTTGTCATTTCATTATTATTTGCATTTTTCTTATAGAAATATTTAGAAACATAAAATATACAAATAATTACAAAAATACACACAAACCCATAATCTACTCAAAATGTCCTTTGACTTGGGGTAAGATACTTGTGCATCATATAATATTTTATCTTTATAACTACCAATTTAAATTTGTACCTTATTGTATTCACTTACCATGATTCATTGTTCAATCTATAACCAAGACACTCTATGTAGAATATATTGCACCATCCTTTGTATTCCAAAATTCTCCTCAATATATGTACAAACTAGATTGCCAATACTTCCACTGTCAACTACCCGTTTGTAGCATTTCCTCTAAGATTTAAACATTTTCCTAAACAAATTTATCCACTGTGTTAATTTTTGAATTTCTTACTTGTCTTTAACCAATACTCTCTTTAACATAAATGGATCATCCATCCAAGGAGCTTGTTGTTTCACCTTTGCCCATGTTGTCTCTTCTTTAGTTTCTGCAATATCTACTCCTCTTTGAATTTTTGACTTGTTCTCATGTTATTCCCATGACATTTGTCATGTTTCTAGACATATATAACATTGTTTTTCACTTCCTTTTCCTTTTAATTTATCCTCTTCCCTTAAATATGTCTAGTAGGCATCCTCTACTATGTTTAGGGGCAAGACAACAATCTCATCTCGGATATCATACCTTTGGCGATCTAAGGGATCGGTAAAGTGCTCAAAATTCAAACTGTTTAAACTTCAAAAATTGTACAAAATCTTAGATGTGGACAACATGAATCCAACACAACTTGAATCACTCAACATTGATATCGTATGCTCTCAATATTTCATTTTGATAGTTTTCTCAAATAAGGAAAACATTTGCAGGTTGGATGTAAGACTTTTGACTAGGTAAGGTGACTGTACATTCTTTTCAAATGGTAGGCTGTCAAGTGGCCTCATGTTATTGGTTCATTTCTAGTAAGCATTTAATTTTTGGTTGTATTTTTGAAATGGACCGATGGTGGGATGCCACATGGCTCAATCATGGACTTTCATGTGGCACCCTGGGGGTTAACAAAATTTTGTTAATGCCAAACAGTCCTCCTGGAAATTCGAGCAGAAGACTTATGGAGTGGAAACATAACACCCTACCATTAGGGCACAAGGTGTTCTGTAATATACATAATGGAAAATCTTTATATAATATTTATGGATTCTGATCTTGGGGGATGGGGACAAGCCTAAGCCCTGGCCTGCGACTACCTTACCAGCCATAGGACAACAAGAAGCTGGAGCGGAGGACTCAGGCTTAGCCTCAACCCAAGGTTCTAGCACCCACAAGTTGTAATCACATGACAAGAGTATTAATAGGAGGAGCAGAAAAATGGGGACTAGCGCATGGTTGCAACACCCACACATGACCAATGGCAATCAATGGAGAGCTTAGCCGAGTGTTTAACAGTCTGGTGTAGATAATGGGAAATGAACCCAGTTTTATGGCATTCCACATAACCACTTTTCGACATGCCTGGGTGCTATGCCGATAGGGGTGGGAGGTTAGCCCTAGCTCCCGGGTGCATGGCCCCATGTGGCTCAATTTTTGCATATACATGCCTTATTGGGTATTTACACGAAGGGAGAAAATGCACCAAAATTGACAGGAATCTCACCGAGACTAGGATAAATTATCACTAGAAGCACCCTACAAATGTGTAATTCATATAACCATTAGCAGTATTGTCTAGTTTGTAGAGAAGTTTGTAGGAAAAACTTCTAGAGAGCATAACTTCTTAATTTTTTGGCCAAATTGAGCCCAACAAGAGCTGAGCTGGGGGTTTTTGACTATTGTAACTCCATGGAACACATAATATTTACATTTTAATCATCATAAATCCATTTAAACATAAATTTGAGGACTTAATAAAATAGTCTGAACATTAGAAGTTGGACCAAGAGATGTAGCCAAGGAGATGGGTGAATTCCTTTATCATTTTTTATATTATGTGTTTCTGATATCATATATTTGTCTATCTTTATGTTTTCAAATATGCTTTAAGACCCTTAGTTTATGTGGTTTACAAAGTGATCAATTTCCTAAAATACGTAAAAATTTATTTGCAAATTTTTATATCTCCTTCATGTTTGCATAACAATTTTGTTCGGTATCAGAGCTCAAGGTTATTTTGAATATTTTATTTTCTTTGTAAGTGTTTTGTAATGATTACATGGTTAAAACTTAAATACAAGGAGAAATTGTGGAGCCAATCTCAAAAATTGTTTCAAGGAGAACACACATACCTCAAGTTTCGCCAATCATGCTACATGAAGAAGGTCCTAAAGGGATGTCTAAAGATGAGAGAACTTTTATAAAAGCTTGCTTTGAAATGACTGAAATGTTAAAATTTATTTATGATGAGAGGAACTCAAGGTTGCAAGTAAAGAGCTCAAAACTTCCAAAAAGAGATGGATAAAAAGGAGGAAAATATCCCAAAGGGAATTGAAGGAATGGTGACAAGTCACCACCTTCACCTCCATCTTCATCCTCATCCTTACCCTCTTCTAATTCGTGTACCCTTTAACAGACACCTTCAAATTCTCCAAAGGGACATCGTAAAACTCCTTTGTCAAAGCCTGATATAATGTTTGAATTTCCAATGTACAATGGAGAGGTAAATGGTGAGAAATTGGATAATTGGGTTTGTCATATTGAAGTGTATTGTAAGATACAAATAATCAATAATGATGAGACAAAAATTCATCATACCTCTCTTAAGTTGGAAAGTGCAACACCCATTTGGTGGAAGGCCTGAACTCAAGAGGACAAGAAGAAAAGTGGTAAGGTTTTATCCTCTTGGAAAGATTTTGTTGCTTCCATAAGAAGATAATTTTATGCATTTATATAAATGCAAAAATCTATAATGGATTGGTAAAACTTTAGGCAAGCTAAGGGAAAAAGTGTGAAAATCTATACTCGAGAATTTAGAAAAATAGCTTTGATTTTGGGTATAGATTTATCCTCTTAAGACACTCTACTCAAATACATTGGAGGTTTGCATAGTTATTTTAGAGACACAATTCTCATGTTTAACCCTACAAAACTAGATGATGTTTGTGTACATGCAACTCATTTAGAAGCAAGAGGGAAGGATATTCCTCTAGAACGCAACAAAAATCCATTCAAGAGTGGAGACAAAGCAAAAGGGAAGAAGAATGCTCGAGTTAAATAGGAGGGAGAAAAATTCACATGTAAACACTATTAAAAAGAAGTCCATCATGAAGACCATTGTTGGGAACTTCATCGTGAAATGAAACCCAAAAAGTTAAAAAAAAAGGGAAACAAAAGATTGTTGCAACTTGTTAGGAAACCAACTCACAAAAATATATAAATGATAGATCAACACCTTAAAATTTAGCCTCTTCGAGGGGGCAACCTCCTTTACATTACACAAATGAACAATTCTTGGATGATACAAATGAGTAAACCTCCCTTCTATACATAGGAGTCTAAGGGTTCATAATATAATCAAGCCACTATAACAGTAATAACATAAGGGCACAATAATAACAATAGTGGGTTTCTATGGGGCACACTAATAACAATATGGGGACAGTAGGGGCACAAGAGTAACAAGAAGGGATACAATGACAATAGTAGTGGGGGAATCACTAGTATTTTAGGGAATTAACATTCCCCTCTCCTTCCAAAAGGCTTTATACTCAATGCTCAAGTAGGTTTGGATGCTTTTGTATAAAATTCTCCTCCTCATATGTGGAATCTTCAGTGGAGAACTTCCTCCACTTGATGAGATAGTCCAAAATTGATTGATTTTGTAGCTGTTGAGTTCTTTCTTCTGTGACTGCTTCCGGTTCCAATATGATTTTTCCTTCCTCCTCAAGTTCTGGAAATATTATTTGTACTGGGAGCTTGTCACATATAACCTTCTTTAAACATGAAACATGTAAAACTGGGTGCACTCAAGAAGCAACAAGAAGCTCCAATTCATATGCCATAGTACCAACCTTTTGCAACACCTTGTACGGACCATAATACTTTCATGATAATTTGTTATCCTTCTTATCTTGCTTCAGGGAAAGTTTTTTATATGGTTGTATTCGTAGGAATACCCAATCACCTACATCAAAACTTATTTCACTGTGATGTTGATTTTCCTATTGTTTGATTCCATTTTTCGCCAATGTGAGGTTATCTTTCAAGAGTTGGAGAACTTGTTGTTGATGCTGGATGTGATGTTCCACTGCTTGAGCCTTAGAATTTTATCTTCAATATGATGTGATGGATGGTGGATGATATCCATAATGTGCCATAAATTGGGTCATTTTTTTCGCAATATGGAAGGAAGCGTTATACCACCATTCAGCCAGAGGCAAATATTTGACCCATTGTGTCTATTTATCAGATACAAAGCAATGAAGATATCCTTCCAAACATGTGTTTATTATCTCAGTTTTCCCATCATATTGAGGATGATAGGATGAGCTATGAGCTAACATTGAAAATAATTCTATCCAAAAATTTCCAATAAAAATGGGATCCTTATCACTTAGAATAATCTTTGGTTTGATATATCTTTTGAATTATTTCCATAAATGTAATAGAAAATATCCTGGCTTTAAATGGATGTGATAATGCAGAAAAATGTGCATACTTGGTAAGTCTGTCAACTACCACCATGATGAAACTGTTTCCTTTGGACTTGGGTAAACCTGTGTTAAAATGCATTGAAACCTCCCCCCAACATTGGCTTGGAATGGATAAATGTTGTAATAGACCGGGGTCTTAATTGTTTCAACTTTATATTGTTGGAAAACCAAACATTCCACCACAAACTTTTGAAAATCCGATTTAAGGCCATCCCAAAAATATTCCTTCTTAACCCTGTGATAAGTTTTTAAAAGTCCTGAGTACCCCCCTAAGGGAGAAGTGTTCAATTCCATAAGAATGTTTTCTTTGAGTTGGGAATTCTTAAGTAGGTATAAGTAATCTTTGTACCATAACAAATCATTTTTCGAGCTAAATGTATCAGATGTACTGAGATCTTGTTGTAACGTTTGAATGGGTGCCCACACATCTTCATCATTCTTCCTTTCATCCCTTACTTCATTTATCCAGTCTGCTTAAACAATAGAAATGGCACACAAACATCCTCATCCTTTCTTGAGATTGCATCTTTAGCAAAATTTTGCTTCCCTTTATTGTAGATGATTTCAAAGTCATAACCAAACATCTTTGTGACCCACTTTTGTTGCTCTTCAAAGGATAATCTTTGTTTTAAAAATTACTAAAGACTATCATGATCCATTTCTTAAGTGCATGTAGTATTGTCAACATTACCTTATCATAAATAGCTTTGTGTAAATACTTTATTTTGATTGGATGACTTTGTAAAGAAATGCGTCTTTCATATTGCATTAAAACAACACCAACTCCATTTCTTGAAGCATCACATTCAACAATAAATGTTTTTGTGAATTCTGGCGTAGCTAAGACTCGTGCTTGGCACATTGCCTCTTTAAGATGTTTAAAGGCCTTTATTCCTTCTGGAGTCCATGAAAATGCACCTTTCTTTAATAATGTTGTTAAAGGTGCTACTATTCTCCCATAAATCTTAACAAACTTGCGATAATACCCTGTCAACCTGAGAAATCCTCACAAATGCTTTATGGACGTGTGGATTTTCCATTCCTTAATGGCATTAATTTGCTAGGGTCTACCTTAACACCTTCATGAGATATAATATGAGCCAGATATTCCATCTCTTGTACTCCAAAGAAAAATTTGGATCTTTTTGCATATAATTATTTCTCCTCCAATAGTTTGAGCACCTTGTCAACATGTTCAGCGTGAACCTTCCAACACTTATTGTAGATTATTATATCATAAAAAATACTAACACAAATTTTCTAAGCAAGGGTTTGAAAATGGAATTCATCAAAACTTGAAATTTAGAAGTTGGAATGATAAGGAAAAAAGGCATGGCCAAAAATTAATAATGACCCTCATGAGTTCTAAATGCTATTTTTGGAATGTCTTATGTCTTCACTCTGATTTGATGATACCTTGAGAGAAGATCCAACTTGGTGAAGTAAATTGATCCATGCAATTCATCGAATAATTCATCAATGACAGGAATGGGAAATTTATATTTAATAGTGAGCCTGTTGAGCTCCCTATAATTGGACACATGCGCCATGATCCATCCTTCTTGTGCATTAATACTACTAGAAAAAAGAAAGAACTTTGACTAGGTTGAATTATACCATCCTCTAGCATTTCTACAACCATATGTTCAATTTCACTCTTTTGGGCATAGGGATATCTGTACGGCCTGATGTTTGGAGAAACAATTATTGGACTCAAATGAATAGCATGATCATGATCATGAATAGGTGGGATGCCTTTGGGAGTCTCAAATACCTTGTAATGATTGTTCAAGACATTTTTAATTTCTATAGAAATAGATGATTTTGATGTGGGAACCTCTAGTGAAAATAATTGTGCAATTACTCCTCTTTCTTCCTTGTTTAGAAGCTTTGTCATACCCTTAGAGTTGATTATCTTTCCTGGTTTCCCTACAGTACCGATTAATTCAACTTGCTTTCATGAAAAGTTCTTGAAAATTAAAAGCTATTGAACCAAAGGATTGTAGCCATTGGAATGGAAAGGATTGGGCTATTCAAAACATATTCTCCCATCGATAGCTTAATATTATGGCACTTTCCAAAGAAATTTATGGTTCCTCTACTTGCAACCATCACTTGATACTTTGGTGCTAGATATAGGAAGAAATTCAATTCCTTGGCTATCTTAGAATGAATAAAATTATGGGTACTTCCTGAATCGATCAACACTATTACCTTTTTCTTCTTGATATGTTCTTCTATCTTGATAGTTTGACGAGTGGTAATTCCAACCAATTCATTACAAGATATGGTCGGATTCATTTCTTCTTTATTTAGGGTTTATTCCTAAAGTATATCATCTTCTTTTGATATTTCTTTTTCCTTTTCTTTCTCATCTTTACAATCTATGTAGAAGAATTTCTTCTTGGCACACTTATGAAATTTAGTGTTTTTCTATCAAAATTGTAACAAAGCCCTTTTTTTCTTTTTCTTCCAATTGTTGTGATGTCAAACTTATAGGTTGTGGAAGGCTAGAAGTAACAACACTTCCATATTTATAGTTGTGAGTTGTAGGCTTCCTCGTTGCAATAATTTTTCTTTCCATTTTCTTGCTAACCTGAATGTCTTCTCCAATGAATCAAGTTCCCAAAGGCAAACCTCATGCTGGATATTATCCTTTAAATTCCCTATGAACACATAAATCCTATTCTCCTCTCAAATATATTTTACCTTTATGTTCAATTTTTGGAAGTCGTTAGTGTGCTCCATCATTGAACCATCTTGTTTGAGATTTATCAATTGGCTAAAAAAGGTGTTGTTTTTTGTATCCTCATAATTTGCTGTCATTTCTTCCATAAAAATTGCCAAAGTGACAATCTGTTTATGAGAACAAAGCCATCGATACTATACAAACTGATTTGGTTCCAAATGTAAAGTTGCAATACATACCTTTTGTGTGTTTTTCGCATTACGGAGATCGAAAAATTGTTCCATATATAGTATCCAAGTTCTGCGATCCTTGCCATAAAACTTCCTCATATTGATTTTTGGAACATGGTGGGTCTTCAATCCAACATTAGAGTCTATGAAATCATGATTAACATTTCTTTTGTTCTCATCATGAGTTTCCTTTACTACCCTTTCACCATTAGTAACCATTTCTTGTAAAATCTTCTTCAAATTTATCTTTAATTCTTCCATCTTAGCATACATGCCATTCATCTTATCTTCCATGCCATCCATATTAGCTTCAATTACCATTTTTGATAGTGAAATTTGTTGTACTTTGTCTTGTAATTTTGATATATCATGTTGTATTTCTTCCTCTTAATCATGAGTCATGCTAGAACTTTCAGGTTTCTTACTAGGTGTTTCCATTTTCTTTTTTTGGGGCATCAATTAATGCAAATAATTCTTCACTATTCCACTTGAATTCCTTCAAACTAATTTTTCAAACCAACCTTATGAAAAATTAAAAAAACTACACACCTTTTTTTCACTTCGTAAGAGCTTGATATTGAATCTATTGTATCTATGTAATTGTGCATCTCAAATATTTGAAATTGTGTCCTATAGTGGCCCTTTGAGTCCTCTTTTGAACCTTACAAGTCTGACAAAGATTAGATTCTCCAAGGAAGCATTATGCCAAATCTCCCACACTGACCTAATTATAGAGCAGTTCCGTAGAGCGAACTTGTGCAAGGTGTCACATGCAATTGTTTCGACCTGAGTACCTAAAACTAATATACAAAAAACTACAGGCCTTCCTCTTTCTGAAACTTACGAAATTTCAATCTGATGCTTAGAACAAAAGTTATGATGATTTTCCCCATGTCACCTGTTTGGAATGTAATTTGGGAGTCTACAAAAACCTTAACTTCTTCAAGTCATATCTCCAAAAATTTAGCAAGACCAACTCTGAAATTTTGTCCCGAAATTCAAAACAATTTCGGCTCAAATGGGTTTTCTTTCTTCTAAAACATTGTAGAAAAAAAATGATAGAAAAGATGCCATGATGACTTGTTTGGAGTATCAAAACCCTAGAATCCAAATCACTCATACCAAATGTTACGATACCAGCTCACAAAAAGATAGAAAAGATAGATCAACACCTTATAATTCAGCCTCTTCGAGGGGGAAATCTCCTTTACATTACACAAATGTTCAATTCTTGGATGATACAAATGACTAAACCTCCCTTCTATATATACGAGTCTAAGGGGTCATAATATACTCAAGCCGACATAAGAGTAATAAGATAAGGGCACAATAATAACAATAGTGGGTTTCTATGGGGAACACTAAACATAATATGGGGACAATACGAGCACAATAATAACAATAAGGGATACAATGAAAATATTAATGGGAGAATCAATAGTATTATAGGGACCTAACACAACTACACAACATTATTTAGGATCCAGTTTCGAGGGTGAAACAAAGATTACAACCATGGGATTTAAAGGTAGGGATTTTATTGCAAGTACCAATTCTTCAAGTAGCCTCAATGAAGCTTAACATGAAAGAGAAGGAATAGAGCTTTTCCACATTAGAGTCATTTCAAAACATACCAAGATAGATGTTTTGTTTGATAGTGGATCACAAGAAAATGTTATTTCAGAAGACATTGTTAAGAAATTGAATTTGGAAACCACTCCTCATCCTAACCTTATCCTTTAGGTTGTATATGTGAAAATGCAAAGTTTCATGTGAAAATAAGATGTAAAATGAGATTTTCTATCATTGCAAATTTTATAGGTGAGGTATACCTTGATGTTATTCCATTTGACATTTGTGGTATTGTTTTGTGAAGCCCATATATGTATGATAGGAGAGCCATATTTCATCACCATGAGAACAAATATCACTTATTTAAAGGTGGGATTAAATACATTGTTAGAGAGGTTGAACTTATCACTCGTGAATGCTAGAAAACTGAAGAGGCTTGTTAATGCTAGTAAGAATTTTGTACTCTTGATGATCAGACCAAAAGAGAATGTTGAAAATGAAGCCTTCCAAGGATGTGATGCAAGATTAAAATATGATTTGTTTGAGGTTGTTAACACCTATGATGAGATGTTTCAAGAACCCAAAGGATTGCCTCCTAAAAGAGGAATCCAACATGAGATCCAATTGCAACAAGATTATCCTCTTCCAAGTATTGGCATGTAGAGGATGTCAGACATGGAGAATGAAAAAAACAAGAGACAAATATGAGAGTTGATTGATAAAGGAGTCATCAGACCAAGAACAATGCCATGTGGGTCTCCAATTGTCTTAGTACCAAATAAATATGGCACATGGTGCGCATGTGTGGATTTCGTAACCTTGAACAAGATCACAGTAAAGAATCGTTACCCTCTTCCTTGAATTGATGATTTACAAGATCAGTTAAAATATGTTGCGTATTTCATTAAGTTGGACTTGAGAAATGGCTATCATCATATTAGGATTGTTGAAGGAGACATATGGAAGACAAATTTCAAAACAAGGATATTGTTTAAATGCTTGGTTATGCCATTTGGGCTTCATAATGCTCCTGCATCATTCATCAGAGTTATGAATGATGTCTTCATACATTTACTTAATGAATTTGTCATTCTCTACTTAGATGACAAATTTATTTTCAAAAAAACTCATGAAGAACATGTTAGGCATGTTCGGAAAGTCATTGATATCTTGAAGAAAGAACAGTTGTCTATAAAGATATCTAAATGTGAATTTGTACAGACCTTGTTATTGTATTTGGGACATATTGTTGAAGGGGGTGAATTGAAGATAGATCCATTAAAGGTCAAAGTCAATGTAGATTGGCCTAAACCCAATAATGTAACAAAGCTTAGGAGCTTTTTGGGAGCAACCCAATATTTGGGGAAGTTCATTTGTAACTTTTCATCAATTGTAACTCCATTAAATGCCTTGAAAAGTGTGAAACAAGTCTTTGAGTGGGGATGGAAGTGGTAGAACATTTGATGCATTGAAAGAGAGAATCAATGCAACTCCAATTCTTGCACTTCCAGATCTAAGACAACAATTTAAGATACAAACCGATCCATGTGACTATTCTATGGGAATGATCTTGGTGCAACATGGTAAGCCCATTTGTTACCATTCTAAAACTTTTAATAGTGCGGTCATTAACTATACTACATATGAAAAGGAATTATATGCATTGGTGCAAAGTGTGAAAACATGGAAACAATATTTGATGGGAAAGGAACCTATCATTCAAATTGATCATTAACCATTGCATTACCTGCAATCACAACCCAAGCTACAACAAGAAAGGAATTTCAGATGGATGGGGTTCTTGCAGCAATTTCACTTGGTGAAAAGGTATAAGAAAGATGTCTATAAAAAGGTTGCTAATATGCTATCAAGAGCAATTGTTAGTGCTTCAGTTATTCTTCAGCACAATTATATCATGCATGAGATCTATGTTGAATAATATGCTTAATATCATGAATTTAAAGATGTATATGCAACGTTGTGTCAAGGAAACCAAGTATATGAATTATATTACCATGTTCCTAATAAAGTTTTGCATCATCTTGGTAAGTTATGCATTCCACACAGTGTTACATAGCATTTTGTTGCTATCCCCGTACTCTCTATTCCTTGATCCTAGAGGACCTCTACATTGAACCCTACATGATTTCCCTTTATGAAGAAACTCCCAAGTGGATTCCCCAATTTGTGGTGAAGTAAAATTATGAGTGGAGACACAAAAAATTGTTCTAGCCCAGTAGCAGTTTTAGCCACTAACAAAACATTCTATGGAATATTTCCTTAGGTTAGAACCAATTAAGAGGGCCTACCTCTTATTACACTTATGCCATTTGGTGATGACTTTTCTTACTCTCTTTTGCTATCTCCCATTTCCTTCTTCGAACAACTTAAAAAAGTAAACAACAACAAACAAAAACTATGATAGTAGACAAATTGTAATTCAACCTACTTAACAAGTCAAGAAACACTAAGCCATAAATATGTGAGATCACACATGATGTATGAAATCAATCAATAGTGGATAATAGATTAAATCAAGAAGAGGTTACAACCATTGTCTTGAAGTTGTTGTTCTCCTATGACAAAACTAGGTTCCCAAACACTTCCGTTAGAATTCCATGATGGCCTAAAAAATGATAGTTTTAAGGCTCTTCCCTTTAGGCTTCACACAAAACCAAATTCACACTTCTCCTTCACAACTATGAATAAATTGATGTTTACTCCAAACTTAATTAGCACTAGCACACCAACATTCACACAAGCTTGTGCTTCGGAAAATGGAGGTTTATATAGGATGAATGCATGGGAGATTATCATGGGAGAAGGTCTTATCTCTTGAGTTAGTTCCATCCTTATCATGGAAAAGAGCCAAAATTGACATCCTCAACTCCATCTAGATCAATCATTTACCAGACTTTCGTTATGAAGCTTCTAGAGCTAGAATCTTCGGCTACTTATTTAAAAAACTTTCCAAAAGAGGATCGGCATGAATAAAACAAGGCTCAGTTGTTCTGGTCGGTGCTAGGGACAGTGTTAATCCCTGCATATCGACATGAGGAGGACATCGCTAAGGATTGAAAAATGAGACATAACTCAAGATAAACTTTAGAATGAACTGAATTAACTTAATGTGCATTTGAAACCCAATGATCACATCTAGAAGGTCTAGGCTAGAGACGTGTTTTGACATCTTCAAACCTAGCAGTTGTCATTAGCTTCAACACTAGAAAGCACTAGTATTATTTATGCTACCTGTACCATTGAGTATATAATGGGAGACCCCTCTAGGCTGCAATCCTTTATCCATAGGAAGGCAAGCATGCCGCCTGGCAAAGTTGATACACTAAACACTACATTCAGGGAGATTGCCTGCTTATACTTCTGGTTTCACTCGAAGGTATTCTGCAGTTCACAGTTGCGTGGTAACCATTTTTACCTAGATCATCTAGAGTAGTCATTTAATTTTTTTGACACATTAATCTTAAAAGATCATTTGAGTGCTTGTCCTTTTCAGCTCATTTCTAATCGAAAGTGCTAGAGTCATCTTTGTTTCTTTCTCAACTATTAAAACATAAAAGAGCACTAGTTTATTTATGCATCCTAAAAAATTTATTTCCCACGATCTTATAACATCTTATTAGTCTTTCCTAGAACAAATCATGAGTTTTCCCTAAAGAACATTTTAAAGCCTTGAAGTCTATCTCTATTTTCCTATTAACTAAGACAAGGTCATCGTGGCTGAACCATCTAGTTCACCTAGTTTCTCTTCATCTCCTCTGTCTTAAAGAACATCTAAGGAGCCTAATCTTGAATTACCAGAGTCACTCGAGGACTAAGGTGTTGAACTCAGAATTGTTCTGAGGATTCAACCTTTGTCATCTCGTTCTCTTTCTACATCAGATACGGGTTCGCCTGCTAATACTGGGCTAAAATCTTGTGACAATGCCGTCCAGACTCCTCATAATTTACTAGCTATTGACAGTCAGCTTGGACTGGCTATATATCCTTCGAATCTTTTGTTCGACCTTGTTGTGATATCACCACAGCGTTTGTACAGTTTGTATGATCAGCCGGGAGTTCCTTTGGAATTATCCCCTCGTACATATTTAGTGATTCATCGTCCTTTGTTCCTAGCTATGGAACCCGAAGGCGATGCTCTAGTTACCTCTCTAGATGAATCATAAGCTTCTACTCCACACACTATCGAAGAGGAAGAAAATAATTTTCCTCCTAAGAGTGTCTCCTATACATGGAGTATCACCATCAATGTGCATCGAAATTTACTGCCTCATTATGTGACTTTGGCACAATTGGTCTCACGTACGGTTAGTGCCTCATCATTTTATCATAACCCTGTTTTTGCATCTAGTGCCATACCTACTACAAGTCTGTTCATTGTGAACCCAACCTCCCAGAAGGTCGTTACCTTAGTCCTAGTGCAACCCACCATTTTGAACCCTCTTGTCTCATTCGTCCTAGTCACCCATTCGGTTCAACGAATGATCTTGAAGAATGTTACTATTAGTTCTTTGATCCCTCCAGGAAGTGGACAAGTTGTGCCACCACATGGGGGGCATAAGTTAAGAATTTCTATGGAGTCAAGCACCACCAATGTGAGTAACTCACACACTCACATGGTTGGCATGAACCAACATTCTTCTTGTGTTATCCAAAACCCTCTTGGTCTTGCTAGATCAAGCAACGTCTAGTACCAACAATTTCAAAATCCCATTGGTCTATTTGGGTCAAGCAATTTCCAGTATGAGCGACCTTAGAAGGCTCAAGTTCAGTCCTTACATTTCATATGCTTCTCAAGGAATGGTCATTATACCTTACGTCCTTTAGCCTAGGTAGTATGTTCAACCTAGCACATCCACTTTTCAAGGTGGCTATGGCCAGATTTAGTTTAGAAATTTTCGAGGACTTGTTCAAGTACCCTTGCAACAACAAGGATAGCCTCTACAACAAAAACGGAAACCTTTATTGCAACAAGGGTTGTGCACTAAACAACAAGGGTATATGATACCACAGTAAGGACAACTGCAACAACCGCATGGGCAACCCTCACAACAATTGCAACAAACCATTTAGTAGCAAATGCAATATGCTCTGCACACCTCCTAGCCTTTTCCTTTCAAGGCCAACCTCTACAGTCACAGGGATAGCCTTTGCGGCTGTAAACTCAACTCTTGCAAGAGCATAGCCAATTGAGGTAGCATCAACCCTTATATACATATCAACAGGGTTAACGCTTGTAAGGATAAGGCGAAGGTGAAGTCCTAAAATAGTAGGCCCAAAATGATAATGTCATAGGGCAACAGGCCTAGACTCCTTTTTTCCAAGGGAAATAGGTCGAAAACCCCTATGTTCAAGGGAAACAAGTGTACAATCCTTATGTCCAAGGATAACATATCCAAAATCCTCTTGTTCAGGGAAAACAAGTGCAATATCCATATGTCCAAGGTCAACAGGCTCAATAGCCTTTTAACTCATATGTTTCTTATCAACAACCTATGACCTAACAGTTCAAAGGGGTTGAAGGTAAAAACCCTACCTATGGCCAAGGTAACCTACAATGGGGGAAGAATGAAATGCCATATCGCCGAAACCCCCCACTATGGGGCAAAAATCCTTACCAGCTCGGATGGGATCCTCTGGTTGGGCCAACTTATCAACCTCCGATTCCTTTTAATAATCAATTTTTGTTCATGGCCACACTAGAGTTGTCACATGTGTCTCGCCTTACGAATGATCCAATTCTCCATTCTCCATACTTGCCTCTAGTTTTGTCCAAGGTCCCGAGCGATTGTCTTAAGTTCGATGGGAAAGCAAAAGAAGGTCCTCAAGCCCATGTGATGACATATCACCTCTGGTGCTCGTCAAACTCTTACGTTGATGATTCTATTCATCTCTATCTTTTCCAATGAACCCTCAGAGGTGCTGCAACCAAGTGGTACATTGAAATACCTCAAAGTACTTACCATGACATCAACTTTTTAGCCACGGATTTCATCACGCATTTATAGTTACTGCTTCACGATGCAAATGGAACCTATTTGCTCACATGGCTTAAGCAAGATACTGAGAAACACATCTCCTATCACATCCATGAATGGAGATGTAGACATTGCCTGATCAAATTCAATATTGTTGACTAGTTTCTCACTGAATGGTTTACCAAGTCATTCATCACTCCAATTGCGCATGATATAGCTATGGGTGGATGCATTACTGAAGAACAAGCCATTTATCATGCCCAATACTTAGATCTCATTGGTTCTCAGTTTGGCACATTATATGACTTATTACTCAATTCCCTGTGGCCATCATCTGATCCCATGACATCAAAGTCACAGGATACACCTATTGTTGATGGAGTAATTGGTTCAGTGTGCCACACCCCTGCCAAATCTTCTTCCCAAAAAAAGTCAGTCTCAAACACTACTTCCTATAGTTCCTCCTAGAATCCGCTTGGCCCTGGTAAAACCTCAGAGATCCACATTGTCTAGTCTACCATAGTGGACAAATCCTCGAAAGGTAAGAAGAAAGGCAAAGGCAAGGGTAATGTCAATGCCCCAAAATAGGGTACTCATAAGTCATCTGCTGGTAACTCTTCACAATGGAAGCCTAAGTATCCGTGCCTCATTTTGTGAGGAGGATTACTGTACTAAGGATTGTCCTTGATGGTCCAAAGTTAGTCTTTTGCTCAAAGAGACCCCAACTATCCTAAAAGAGCCTTTTCCATCTTAGTAGACTCAAATGGTAGACCAACCTCAATCGTTCGCTTCCTCCAGATCTCAAGTATTCATAATGAGTGTACACCTACTAATGTGGCTACTAGATCAAAATATTACCAAACTCCTACTTCGACAACCAGGAAAGAGAAATAGGCCACCCCTCTTTCTTCTACCCCAAGTTCTATCCCTCTTCATATCGAGCAACCTAACTTGATTCGGCTATTCAGCGACCCTCTCGAGGTGTGCTAAGGAAATCCTCATATAATCCAAACACTTGAGCCACTTAGCACTATAATATTGTTTAGGATTTGGCTTAGGTGCTATCAACTATGTCAGCTCTCAAGGTACTCCAAATTTTTCTGTCTCAACGGAAATCTTTGCTGTCAATTATCGGGTGTATTGGTCCTACCAATTTTAATTTGACATGTTTTGATCTAGACAACCACTTTCGATGCCGACCTCATCATATTTCCTTTGTCATTCGAGTAATCATCAATGAGAAAATAATTCATAGCACTATCATCGATGAAGGTTCTTCTACCTGCATCATGTTAGTCACCTGCTGGAAGGCAATTGGTTTTCCTACTTTGAACCAATCCCCTAACACTTTGGAACCTTTCAACAGGTGCGATTCATGATCCTTCAGAGTCTTACCTAACCATGTCATTACTTTGGAGGGAAAGAAAGTACAAGTCGAGATAGAGATTGTTGACACTAATCTCAATTATAATCTTCTCCTTAGACAGAGCTGGACCCATGCCATATATGTTGTAGCCTCGTCCCTATTCTGCATGATTCATTTTCGCCATCAAGGGAAGACTGTTACTATCAACTAGCTATCCTTCTTTGCCTCTTCCTCCTCGGATGGGAATGTTCTGTATGTCAAGCACACTAGTGCTCCTTATGGGAGTGTAGGGGCATGTTTTTTTAAAGATTCTACCTTGATGGGAATTTTTCCGCTTCCACCTCCTCATGTTGCCTTTGTCAACATATTATTGGTCAAATAAGATCCTTGGGGCACACCTTCACTAGATATTGTTGATGCTTGGTGCGAGGTTATGCTACTTAGTCGTGCCAAAATCATTTACATGGAAATTGTTTCGGCCTCAAGTTCTATGTCCTTTGATTCTCTTGTTTTGAGGAATTCTCTTGATATGTATTTTCAATTGCCATGGCTTGGTGGTTCACAATCTCCTAATGCCTTAGCCAAGACCTTTCTTTCTGACAAAAGTATCATGGAAATAATGTCTCCAGAGGAACCACCTTGGAATGATACTCATCATCATTCCTCGTTCCTGCTGAGCCCGACAATCATTTCTATGTGCTTGAGAAGTTCTCTTCTCTGTTGCCTATTAACGTGTTAGTTTCCCCTTCCATTTTCAAGATCTTTCAACTGAGTGCACATTTATCCCCTCATGGATTTATCTTTCTTCTCCCTCCCTGAGTTTTTACCAATTTCCCATTATTACAATGGGGTTCTCATTTAACTCATAACCCTCCCTCCCCTAGAGGGCATGCGGGCAAATCCTTATATGAGTTATACTCTATTATTTGGCCAACTCGATGCTTACTCATTTTGTCAATGACAAAACTCCAGTGCTCATCTGTGTTGATTGATTAGCTGAGTTTGAGCATGAACTCTCTCAAAAAGTACTATGCTTAGGTCATCTTTCATGGTTACTTTTGTACATTAGTGTGTCATTCAATTTTGTGCAGTGTGGTTAGGTGTCTTAGTTTTTAACAAACCTTCCTGTTTACTATGTTTACTATGTTTACTCTGCTTTGTAGATGTCTATGACTCGTCACATCGGTTTCGCTAATGGTGCTTGCCATAGTACCCAGAATCTACCCTTCGTGGTGTTGGCCATTTATGACCCTCATGGTGAGTTGATTGACCTTCAAGGTATTTGTTTAGGTCACACAACTAATAACATTGTTGAATACACCGCAACCATTGAACTGTTGCCAGAAGCCATTGCTCTTGACATTCGAGAGTTGGTTGTCAGCGTGCAGTCACAACTTGTTGTCCTTCAACTCAATTAGCAATATTCTGTCATAAACCCTCAAGTATTGAGAATGTATCTATGAATTCATCTACTGGAAAGACCATTTTGATTACATTACATGTCATCATATTCGTTGAAGCATCAATACACTGATAGGTGCATTAGCTGATTATGTGATCGATAGACATTTACGAAACATGTGAAAAGCCAAAACAAATCATTTGTACCATAGTAAGCAAGAAAATACAACATATATATATATATATGGTGATAATTTTTGATATATCAAAACCGCAAAAAAATAATATGTGTCTTCAAAACATCAGTGATTCGTAGGCCTCATATATCCGTGGTACGTACACCTTAAAAATGTAAAATGTTGGACCTAGGAACTAATCAATGTGGTGATCGTGGTAGCATGAAACGTCTCGCGCAACATGAGTCATAAATTAGAAGATTCAATCTGATACTCTAATCATGTGGCTTTGGTATTGGCATGGGATGTCTCCCACTCAGGAATACTATGGGATACCATGAGTCAACCCCTCAAGGTTCGTCATGATCTCCCCCTTTTTGTCACTCCCCTCTTGGTAAGGAGTTACATCAAATTGGTGAGGGATGTGCCTGGCTATTACGGACATCCTAGCAGAACGCTCTGGTTCAACATCCACATTGATAAAAAAATGTTAGAAACACATATATATCAAAACCAATTAAAAAATCACTAAATTAAAAATTTATTTTTTACCTTCGTCATTGAACTCCTCCCCATCTCGTAGTGGCATGTCCCGATCTCTTTGTAAGTTAATACCGTTGTATGGCCAATCCTCCACAATGACTAGTTATCATCGTAGCCATGAAAATAAGGTGAGCCTGTAAGACAGATGCTAGCCCCTAGTGATCCTAGGCATCAAACGACTCCAACGATCCATCCATGGGTTTCATGTCATCGATGGGTCTACAGTTAGCTAGTACTAAAACAGCGACACTCATTCTAAGAAAAAGGTCACTAGTATAGATCCTAAGAAAAATTAGTTCAGATTCCCCACCTTTGCTTTTGTCAGCCGGTGTTTTATGTTGATCTTCGCGGCTTCTGCCTAATTGAATATCATTGGTGTTGTTTATTTGATAGCATATAGAAATTACGACTTTTTAGACTCATGCACTACTTGGGAGATTGCCACTCTGTTAATAGTCAAAAATAGCACTCACAGTGTTAGATCTCACACAGTGGCAATTTCGATCTTGCCACTCTTTTACTTGATGGCTTCAAAGCAATTTTCGGCAAGTAGCATGAATATGCTTGCCCTAATCGGTCATGACCCATATAGGTTTACTGGTTCCCCCCTCCAGGATAGTCCTATGATGAAATATATGTCTGGAGTTTCTAACTCTAGCTCCCAATCACCAATAATGAATATTTCCTGATTTATGTCCTAGAGACTAATCAGGTATCCATGCAGCTAAGGTTGAGCCCACATTCCTGGTGTCAGAAATAAGTTGAGGAGCTCGTAGTTCCTTAAAGCATTCTAGAAATTTTGATCATTCAACACTTGAGTATCCACATCTTTCTCCTCACATTCTTTCTAGTCTACCATTTTCGATGATTCTTTCCTGCAAGAACCATGTATTCAAGTCAACAATCTTTTTTTGCTAGTAAAATTTGGATTTCAACAATGGTTTTGAGAGGAAAATATATGTTTCCTTATTCACAGCATCAAAGCACCTATTTTAAAAATAGTTGCGCTAACGACAGGATTGGACTAATTACCCTCGGCTAGCATGATTGCATGCCGAAACTCACGCTGACCGAGGGAATTTTTTTTGGCCAAAAACTCCTTCAAAAATCCAAAAAATGGATGAAAACAAGAATAATTACTATAGAAATGGTGCTTAGGGTGTTGCCTCTTACCTACAACTAGCGGATCGGTGAATGATCTTTCAGATTTCCTACAGTCTGATTCAGAAATATAAGGGAAAAAGTGGGTGAAAAGTTTTTCACAACAATGTAAAATGGTAAATGGTAAAAGTTATTTACTATTCCCTCTTTTCATTCAGTTTTTCATGAAATGTTAGGGTTTTTAAAGTATTTTGACCTATTTTACCTCAAGAACTAGATAATGCTCTTTACCATTTTTGCACAACAATAAGTGATGGATGTTCAACGATGATGACGAGTCATGTTTTATCTTTTTTCTTGACTCATAAAACTCAAATGAAAATATTGCCAAGTATTTTTTCCTTCTGACTAGTAAAAGAGAATAAAATGGGGGTCTGCTTTCAAACTCTTTTCTCACCCTTTAAACATGAAAATATAGCTAAGCCATTGTCATTTTGAACTCATTAATAGATCTGAAACGTTGTGGGTCGAGTATACTTTTACTCCTTTTTCGGTTTGGGATGCACTATTTACGAAAAAGGTACTCCTTGACTGAAATGCTCAAGCAATTTCGTTAAGTATTTTTTTCTATCTTTTTGGGAGCGAGCGACATAATTGTATGAAAAGGGACCATGTGGAGTTTTCTTTTCCATGTATTTTTCAAACTCTCTAAACATGAAAAATATACCAAGTTACACCTTTCTCGGACTTGTTAAAACATACAACGACATTCGATTCATCACCATAACGAACATGAGCTTCTCCTTCAAGGGCTTGTTAAAATTACTAGGTCAGATTTGTCTGATGGATGAGCTTACAGTGCAAGCATATTCTATCCCCTTCATGCTTGTGATTAAAAAATAATTGGGGTACCTTCCAGAAATGGTGGGGGGGAATTTGGAAATCTAATCCATTTTGTTAGTATCTTACTCTTGAACATGACACTTTCTGCTTCGTGTCGGGATGGGATATCCTCCTTTTTTCATTTACCTTCCTGGGTTGTACCATTCATCCTTTCCTTCCATTTGATCTCTCCCATGTCATCATGACCACTAATCCTCTGGATCCAAAACCTGCCAAGCTTCCAGTCGTGTCACCAATATGTTCATGAGTTGTCATTCTGCAGTTACACTTAACCCTAATTCTTTGTATCATCCAAAATCATTTTGCATCCCTTTGTCTCATGTCAATGATGTGGGATAGATGATGGCCCTCCTTTGACCCAGTCGCTTCCTATCGACTTTAGCTCATTATCTGAGAAGTTGACCAAGAGACTCCCTTCCAGTACCTTAGAGCTTGCATACCCTAATGGAGAGTTCTTTGCACGTGATGACAACTTCACATCATTGGCTTTCGATTGGGTGATTTCACGGGTGTTTGACTTCAGTTACTCTATTCACATTCTATGAATTGTGTTGATAGTACCTTGAGGAACATTGTAATTATTAGTGGTTTCTCTCAGGCTTGTTAACAGTTTACATCATCAGCTGGTAATCAAGTGATTTCCTAGCATGTTCGATGTCAACACAACCATTCACATGTTGGTATTTGTACATTGATTGATTTGTGTTGGAGAGTAAGACCATGGGACTAGATTACAAACATCTAGTTTGCAATGTGATGTGACATGATTATTTTGATATATATGTATCTCTTAGATGGATGGCTATGACCATATCATGATTTATCATATGTGATCCTTCTCATTATTTGATTGTTGTGACCATACATGGGTTCTGATATGATTCTCTTCATTGAATGGATGCACCCATACCTAGATCCATTTGCATGATCATTCTTTTGATGGTTGCATCCATGCCATGATTCTTATATCATTTGATAGAGTTTTCAGTTATATATATGTATTTGTAATTTCTTATAGTTTTTCCAACAACACACTTCAGTTCCCTGCACTGATTCATAAAGCATTTCAAACCTCACTATAGTTTGTCCTTTACACTTTAGGGGGCATATGTTGCATAACATTTTGTCACTATCCCTGTACTCCCCATTCCTTCATCTTGGAGGAACTGTAAGTGAATACTACATGCTTTCCCTTTATAGATAAACTCCCATTATGTCCCTCTTCATGAGAAAAATGATTCCCTTTTGCAGCATTTCCAAAAAATCTTTTGTTTTTCCCAGTTTACAAGACTGACGCTAATGACCCTTGTCCTCCTCGTGCTGATATGAAAGGATTAAAACTATCTCTATCACCGAGTAGAGCGACTAAGCTTTGTTTCAATCATGTCAATCCTCTTTCGGAAATTTTTTTAAATAAGGAGTCGAAGCTTAAAAATCTAGAAGCTTCGTAACAAAAGTCTGGTAAATGGTTGAGCCCAATGGAGTCGAGGATGTCAGTTTGGGCTCCTTTCCCCTATAAGGATGGAATTACCTCAAGAGGTAATACCTTATCCCATGAGAATAGGAACCATCTGCCATCCATTCATGCTATATAAACCTCCATTTTTGCCTACCTCAAGATAGTGTTAATGTTGGTGTGCTAGTGCTAATTATGTTTGTAGTAAACAACAAGATATTGATAGTTGTAGCTATCTAGTTGTGTGTGAGGGAGAAGTCTGAATTTGGTTTAGTGTGAAGCTTAAAGGGAAGAGCCTGAAAACTATCACTGTTGACGCCATCATGGAATGCTAACAGAAGTCTGTGGGAAACTGGTTTTGTATTAGGAGAACAACAACGTCAATGCACTGGTTGTAATCTCTTCTTGATTTAATATATATGCAACTATCGATTGATTTCCTATATAATATATCATCTCACATGTTTATCATTTAATGTTTCTTGACTTTTTAGGTAGGTTGAATTAAAATTTGTCTATTGTCATGGTTGTTGTTTATTGTTTTTACTTATTTCTGGTGTTCGAAGAAGGAAACGGGAGATAGGTAAAGCAAGAAAGCAAGGTCATCACCAAATGGGATAAGCGTACTAATAGGTAGGCCCTCTTAGTTGATTCTAACATAAGGAAATATTCCATAGAATGTCTTGTTAGTGGCTAGACCCGCTATTGGGCTAGAGGATTTGTTTGTGTCTGCACTTATAACTTTACTTCACCACACAGGGTGAAAGAGTCAACATAATAATGGAAGCACATACTTCTCTTATTGCTAACAATTTTGGTGTAGGAAAGATGGTGGCACAATCACAAAATTATTGTTATTGCCCTTGTGTGGATGAAAGTGTGTCACCATATGTAATACAATGTTCTTTATGTGCTACAAGTAATCATAAAAATAGAAAGTTAGGATTGTATACTCCACTTCCAGCTCCTTCTAGTCTTTGGGAAAGTGCTTCTATGGACTTCATAGGAGGTTTGGATATGTCTAGGAAAAACCATGATTATCTATATGTTTTCATAGATCATTTAAACAAGATGTGTATTTTGATTCCTTTTAAGAAGCAGGTTACTGATGAACAAACTGCACAAAGTTTCTCTCAAAATGTATGGGTACATTTTGGGTTTCCCAAATCCATTATTTCTCATCGAGATTCTCGATTTGTCAGGAGATTTTGGTTAGCTTATGGGGACTCATGGACACCGAGTTGAAAAAGAGCACAACATTCCATCCACAAACTGATGGTCTGACATAAGTGGTGAAAAATATGGTAAAATATGGTAGTACATCTTCTTCGAGATTATTGTAGCAAACAACCTAATCTTTGGGATGAACACTTACGCTACATTCAACATGCTTACAACTGGGAAAATAATTTTTTTGACTCAAACATATCCCTTGAGGGATGCTTTTGATCCTTACGAAAATTTCCCTTATATTTTTTCTTTGGGAAAGATGTTGTTATTTATGGACGTAGTGACATTGATAAGGCCAACCCATTCAGTTAATAAGTTCAATTGTTGCATGAGATGGTTCAAGAATAGTTGGAAAAGAGCCAAGCCAAGTACAAGACAAGACATGATAAGCATTTCATTGACCACAATATTCAGGTTAGAGATGAATTTTAGATTTACATTAGCAAGGAGAGGCTTAAATGAGAAGGTAAAAAACTAAAACCAATAAGGTATGGATATTTTAGTATTTTAGAAAAGATTGGAAATAATGTCTTCTAGTTGGATTTGACTCCATATATGAAGATGTATGCAGTTGTTAATGTCGATAATTTGAGATTATATTAGGCTCCTTTGATTGAAGATTAAGGAGAGCATGTTCGTATTCCTTTAATAGAATATTTCTCTCTTGAATTTCTTTAAGAATTGTAGCAAGACACTATCTTGACAGAAAAATAAAAACTTCAAAACGAGGGAACGTGAAGTACCTTCATGTGGGACTCAAAGGCACAAATCAAAGAAAATAAAAATGGATTGAGATTGTAAGGGTGATGGAATTGTACCTTCATCTATTCATTGACTTGAAGTAGTGTTTTGGAGGTCCAAAACCTTCTAGTGGGGAGGAGTGATTGAAGGGATAAGTAAAGTGCTCAAAATTCAAACTGTTGAAAAATGCTTGAAACCTATAGAAAAACATAGATCTCGATGACTTGAATCCAACACATCTTGAATCACTCAAAATTGATACTGTATGCTCTTGATATCGCGATTTGATAGTTTTCCCAAAAAGGTAAAAAAATTGTAGGTTTGATGCAAGACTACTAACTGGGCACACTAATTGTATAATTTGGGCCAATGGCAGGCTTCCAAGTGGCCTCATGTGATTGGTTCATTTTTGTCAAGAATTTGATTGGTGGTTGGATTTTTCAAATGGATCAATGGTGGGATGTCACGCGGTCCACTCATGCAGTGCTACGTGGCACCTCGAGAGTTAGAAAAATTTGTTTAAGGCCAACGGGCCTCCAGGATATTCAAACACAAGACCTATGGAGTGGAAGTATAGCACCTTACTTCTAGCAGGCAAGGTGTTACTTGATATACATAGTGTCGAATTCTTATATAAACTTTATGCATTCTGATGTTGGGAGACAGGGTCAGTGCTATGGCATGGCCCCCGATGACCTTATTTCCCATGAGACTGTAGGTGGCAGAAGCTGAGGGCTTAGGCTTAGCCCCATCCCAATGTTTCTACATATGCAGTTTGTAACTACCAGACCAAAGTGCCAAAAGACGAGGGCGAAAAATGGTGACTATGCCACGACTGCAAAACCCACACATGACCAGTGCCAATGAGTGCAGAGCTCGATGGAGTGTTTAATAGTTGTGTGGAGGCAATAGGGAACGACACAAGTTTTATGGTGCTCCACAAAACCACTTGCCAACGTTCCTGGGGGATATGTCGACAGGGGCAGGCAGTTATCCCCAACTGTCGAGTGCATGGCCCCATGTGGCCCAATTTTTCCTCCTACAAGCTTTATTAGGCATTTAAACAGAGTGACAAAATGAAACTGAACTAACAAGAATCTCATTGGCACTAGGTGAAATTGGCACTTAGCGTGCCCTAGAAATGTGGAATTCATAGAACCATTAGTAGTGCAATCTTGTTTGTAGAGCACATTGCAAGAAAAACATTCTATAGAGTATAACTTCTTCATTTTTTTGACATATCGAGCACAACAAAATCCCAATTGGTGGTTTTTGGTTGCTCTAAATCCATTGGAGATATAATTTTTATGCTCTAATAAATGAAAATCCATGTTAACATGAATCTAAGCACTTAATGAAAGAGGCCCAACATTGGAAGCTGGACTAGGAGATGTAGCCCATGAGAGGGGTGCACTCGTTTATCAATTTTACAATTATGTGTTTATGATATGGTATATTTCTCTCTATTTATGATGTTAACTATGTTTTAAGACCATTATTTTATGTGTTTTTCAAAGTGATCCTTTTCCTAATATACATAAAAATTTTACTTGCAGTTGTTTCCATCACCTTCAACTTTTCATAACAGATCATTAGGCCATTTATGTGTCTGAAAAAATTCTCAACATCTTCATGTATGTAGCCTACCCTAATATTTATTTATTAGAATTATTTAATGTACTCATTTACCGTCATGGCCTTCTACCTAATATTTTGTAATTACTTCAAGAATGAAAGTTTTTGGGAATGATTTTTCTCTTAAACTTAGCCACCATTCTATCTCAACTTTTCCTTTTTACTCCCCTTTCCTCCTATCATTTTGTAGCTCATCCCACCATAAGGCTCCATGGCCGTTCAATCTATTCACTATGCACATAACATTCTGGTGATCCTTGACATCTTCATAATCAAGGTATTTTTCCATCACTTAGACATAATTGAGAAAGTCATCCATGTTTAGATTTCCATAACATTTAGGCACTTCCATTTTTTTCTAGATCCCACCTTCATAACTAGCATTATCAGTTTCTCCTATGTTGGGCCTTCTCTTGGTCCTCCCTTTTATTTTCTCTTCATAACTAGTAACTTCACTCTCACTAATGTCTCCTATGTTTGTTTGAGATTTGTCTTACCTCTAGTTTCTTAAGCTTTCAAGGGGATTTATATGAACAAACATATGGTTTTTCCATGGGCTCACACCTTTCCCCTGTTGTAGCTAATATGTTTATGGAGGAATTTGAATCCGGAGCTTTTTCCATAGCTCAATACAAATAAAACCTTTGGAATAGGTTTGTGGATGACACCCGTGTCATCTCATCTCATGGTTGAGATAACTTGGATCTCTTTCTCCATCATCTTAATAATCACTCTATCTCCATAAAGTTTGCTATGGAATGTGAAATCAATGTGAGGTTGCCTTTTCTTAACATGCTTATTTCAAAGAAGGACGATGCATCATTCTCACACCACGCCTTTTAGAGGAAAACTCACACGAAGCAGTATCTTCACACTGTCCCATCATTTCCCTACTAAAAAGTTGGGTGTTCTCAACACTTTAACCACTCATGCATTTAGAGTTTCTGATGAAAGTCATCTTGAATATGAGAAAACCCATCTCCTCAAGGTTTTAAAAAATAATGGTTATAATAAGGTCCAATGTATTAAGATTTTCCTCAAAGCTCGAAAGAGTTCCAAGATTAAAAAAGAACCCAATGATTAATTTTTTGTGGTACACCTTCCTTTTATACAAGGGGCCATTGGCAAGATTGCAAGGATCCTAAGAAATCACGAGGTTCCCTCAACACTTAGGCCCCTAAACACTATTCAAAGTTCCCTAACATCTGCAAAAGACTCGATGGACCATAAGAATATTAAAGGTGTTTATGTAATCCATTGTTCATGTGGAACACCCTACATTGGTGAATCTAGTTGCTCAATAAATCAGAGGATTTAGGAACATGTGACAAACATCAAACATGGGAGGACCCACTCCTCAAAATTAGTACAAAATGCAGAAAAGACAAAAACCACATCTGCATTGAGGACACTCGAGTTATTGCTAAGATAGATCATCTCCTTCATTCTAACTTTAGGGAAGCTATAGAAATTGAAAGGAGGCCAAGCAATCTGAATAGAGACGATGGATGGAAAATTAGCAGTTGTTGGATCCTTGTCATTTCTTCTTAAGTTTATGTGTGTGTGTGTGTGTGTGTGTGTGTGTGTCTCTAATTTCTTAATTTTTATTATTTGTTTATATGTTTATGTTGACTACTAATAAACGATTAATTACTTTTTCATTATTGATTTATTTATTTAGTTAACTAATTATTATTATTTTATTATTTTATTATTATTATTATTGTGAACCATTTATTTTCTTATGTTCTTAGAATTAATTGTTTCCATTATCAAACTAAAAGTTATTTTTATTTTAGAGTTTTGATTGTTTGGGTTTAACCCAAATATTTTTATTTAATTTTGACTATTTATTATTTTTATTTATTTTTAAGCTTTTACAATTAATTTTCTTATTATTTAATTTTACCAAAAATATTTATTTTTATCTTATTATTTTATTATATTGATTTTTTAATTGTTTTATTCTTTTGATTATTTAGGGTTTACCTAAATATTATTTTATTTTTTATTTTTAGATATTCATTTTGTTAAAAGTTTCCTCTTGATTAATTATTTTCCTTAATTCAAATATTAACAATTATATTGTAACAAATAATTTTTTATATTGTAATATTATTTATTTAGTTAAATCTAACTGTTTTCTTTATATGAAAATATTATTTATTAATTCAAATCTAACCGTTATATTTCTCTTTCTATAAAAAAAGATCTCTTCATCCATTTAACTTGATGTCAAGATCTTGTTCTTTCCTCATCTTGTCCCATGGATGAATCACACTGGATGGTTCCAATATGTCGACAAAACTCTTATGATGTGATTTTTATCCAAAGTTTTCTTACTTTTCATAATATGGATTATAGAAGCCTAAATTCAAATATATGAAATAGTTAAAATATTTTTTAACTTTACATTTATTTTAATCTTTAATTATATTTAGAAAAAATAGTAATTTATGGAGATTAAAATCCACATAAACCACATTTAATAAGTAACCCAATGTCCCTCATGTTTTAAGTAATCGCCTATCCCTCATATTTACACTGAAGGTGTCCCTTGAAATTCGTCACACTAGGTAATTTACACTAAAGGTGTCCCTTTTCTTCATATTTACACTGAAGGTGTCCTTTTTGAAATTGGTTCGGCTAGATGTTGTCCACATTTTTCATTTCCATTTTCTTACTTTTCATAGTATGGATCACAAAAGCCTAAATTCAAATATATGAAATAGTTAAAATATTTTTTAACTTTACATTTATTTTAATCTTTAATTATATTTGTAAATAAAATTTAACTTAGTAATTTATGGACCGTAAAATCCAAATAAACCACCCAACATAGAGTTAGTAAGTAACACCATGTCCCTACACAAGGTGTTCCTTTTTTAAATTGGTCACTCTAGGTATTGTCCATCTTTTTCATTTCCATTTCACATTTTTCTGTGACATGGGTCAATTTTAAAGTGAACCATTTTCCTAAATAATTTTTTCTTACATATAAATGAATGTTATAAATCGTAATGAGGAATTAATCATGGAGGCACGTATTAGAATTGGAATAATCTCAAATGCCTAGGAAATTGTTGGGTGGGAAGCAATGTGGCAATAATCTTATCAATAATTATTAAGCAAATAGTAAGGATTTAACCTCCATGAAATATTCTCGGATTTTGATAGTAATATAGAGAAATCAATAATTGAGATTTATCTCCAAAGTAGTTATGTCTTCTTTAATCATTTTAAATAAATAAATTAATTAAAAAAAATGTTATATGAACAAGTGTCATATGAAATGAGTTATTGTTTTTTGGGCATGTAGTATTGATAAGGCATAGTAATGGGCCATGATATTATAACAAAGCCTATTTACAAATTAAGATTCTCCACCATAAAGTAAGGATAAATATATTTAATTAAT